>JACGTP010000877.1:0-16574 GCA_023678845.1 Mischocyttarus mexicanus
GGTGGTAGGGCTGCTATTATTTTCTTCAATAAAAATGATTTACCAGTACCAGCGCTACCGGTAAAGAATACACTTTTCCCAGCAAGTACGGTATTTAAAATCTTACTTTGTTCTTCCGTCAAATCACCTATAGTTGGATTTTCATATAATTTCTTGGCCATAGGTACCTTAGTTGTATGATCGCTCAAACGTTTCCTTTTTTTTATAGCGCTAGGTGACGGAGTAGTAACCGTTTCACGGGATACGCAAATTGCTTTTTCCTTAGCTTTATTAACTTCCGTAATAGTTATCGGACTTATTTCTTGAACACCTTTTAATGGCATATTTAATAATACCGTTTCTTTCAATGATCTATTTGACGTTTTCTCTACTTGTCCAGTTATTTTAATATATATTATTTTCAAGAAATTCATCAATGAAGTTAATGGAGCATTAGATAAGAAAAGGGTACAATTTTCTTCTAAAAATTTAATAGACGCTTTACCCTCGTTCATAAATTTATTAAATACAGAAACTTTCTTTAACGTTAACTTTGTTGTAACGTTTGCTTTCTCTGTACGTATTTCTAATACCATATTTTGCAAATAGTCACGAATCAAGCGTAAAGTGGCATATTTATGATTTATTTTTTTAATAACAGATCCATGTTTGTTAATCCACTCCACTATAACTGTACAAGATAACGTATTATTGTCTAAATCCATCACTTTTAATACTTTATTAATCCTCTTAGCTAAATTTCATGAACTTATTATGTTATACGAATATTAACTTTAAAGAATATAATAACTTGATCGATAAAAATGTTTCTATACTGAAGAGAATTCAAACATTAATAACTCCTTTTTAATATATTAAACTTAGATGAAACCCGCGTTTTTCAAGGAAAAAAATATGTAATATTGCACACCAGAGAAGATTTTTCATTTGTTATTCTTTCCTCAGTAATAATTCCTAGCTAGTGCCGTAGTTCTAAAGTCATCGCCAGAGTGTACCTCGATCGCCGAACCTATGGCGAGACGTATCCGTGTGCGAGCACGCACACACAGACACATGCTCAAATAAAAAAATATTACTTCAAGATGATACCTGTGAACATGAATGTGCGTGCTATTAATAAAATAACACAGGACCCACTGAAACACGTAGAATAATACTAAACTTTAACATCCCTTTTAACAATTTCGTTTTGAAATTTAAAAAGAAAAGGGAAAAACAAGTTGGAAAATTTTACGATTAATTTTAATATACTGCGTAATACCATTGTTTTATTATAACTTACTATAATTATTATTATCATTATTAATATTATTATTATTTTAAAAACAAATGACAAACAAAGGCACATTCTGTATTAACACGTGAGCGCGGCGCCGATATTGCTGGCCTTTCCGTTCCGCCGGCAGTGAGCAGGCGCTCTTCTAATGTTACGATAATACAAAATGATCCTCGACTTCAAAGCATGCAATTTCAGAAAAAAACAATTCTTCATAAATTAAAGAAAGAGGAAGGAGATGGTTATAATACTGTTCTCGCTGTTATGATCAAAATTCAAAATTATTTGGGCCCAAGATAACGAAAAATTTAATACAAAATGTTGTCACAATTTGTTACATGTGTAAATCCCTGCCACATTTTTGTTTATAATGTTTCAATAATGCTCATTAAAATTATATTTGACTACATTTTATTCAGGCGACATTTATTTTTTAACTTTAATACTGTCGGTCCCAACGGTCGCTGCTGGCACACGAAATGTTCACTGCCGGTTCCTAGGGACTGGCGCCGCGCTTAACGTGTTAATAAAGTAAAGCTAAAAAAGAAAATATATATCATAAATATTATTACTAAAGAGTCTTCTTTTTATAAAAATACACATATTAAAAAATATTGAATTACCATTATCTCTACACGATGTTTAAAAATTCAATATATACATATAGCACCATCATTATTTTATGTTACAAATCAATCTCGATGATTAATCATAGAAGAAGTTTTTTATATAATCGAAAATTTAGAACTATCGGATTCAGCTTGAAGAACTAATTAAATAACAATGAAAAACAAAAAAAAAACAATAAAAGAGAAAAAGATAAAAATGATATGCGATAAAAAAATAGAAAAACCATAAATGAAATATGAAAAGAATATACATGAATAATTCTTAGCGACGTGCTAATATTGTACTCGGCGCATGCCTAAGAGATAAAGGATTGGGATCGGAAGGTCGCAAGTCGAATGGATGATGTCGATAGACGGTATACTAGAATGTTCGGTGTAGGTAACTACCTTACCACTATAGGTGCCGGTTCGTAATTAACTGAACTCTATGTACAAAATCGATACCGAAAGGCAGTTCGCTATAGGTGGTGTGTCGGCGGACAACACGGAGCATGGAATGACCGAGATAGGGAATCAATGGGGAAAACTTATCTCGGGACTAGCAGCTGCTTTCTTTTACGCGATTGGCGGGAAGGCTGGACCGCTACAAATATATATCATCGATACATACCAAAGTCAATCGAATTTTATATTAATTTCTATTTTTACGCATGATAAATAAAAAAAGACATTCGATGAAGAAGAAGAAGGAGAAGGAGAAGAAAACTTGCGTATCGTGCGCGTGTGTGTTTAATTTGCGTGCAATGTGTGTGCCGTTGTTGTGTTGTTGTTGAGATGTTGTATTTGTGCAGCAACGGAAGTAGATACATTTTAATATAAATAAATAAATAATTAAATATGTAGAAAAATAATATTGAGCCAGAATTATTTTGTATAAAAAGAAAAAGGAAAAAGAACATAAAAATAATAATAATAATAATAATATTTAAAATTGACACCAATTAATTATTATAAAAGCGAAGACCGTGTTAGACGACTAACGTAAAGAAAAAAAATCAAAAAAGAATGGAAAAAAACACCAAAAAAATAGAAAAAAAGGAAAACCCAAAGAAAAGAACGAATGATTGTTTGTACAGTATACATGAGAATATATTTTATATCGGCGCGCAGTGCGCGTAATATTTTTCGTATAATACAACCCTCTGGACCAGGGCTTCTTAAACTATGGGTCGCTACACCAAATGGGGTCGCGTAGCAAAATTCTGCGGTCGCGAGAGATTTTAATGTCAAATATTTATATACAGTCAACCCTCCTATAACGCGGTACTCTCAGAACGCAGTTTCCATATAACGCGAAGCTGAAAATGCGACAGCCCTCCTATAACACGATACTCTTACAGCGCGGTTTCCGTCAACAGCATCCCATAAGTTCCTTCCGCGTAGCCTAAGAATGTTTAGTCTATGTTTAGTTCATTAGGGCCTATTTGAATTATAAGGGAACATTTTGCCTATTAAAAGAAGACGAGTTAGGCGACTCATATTATCTGACAGCGAGGATGAGTGTTGAAAGATTAAATTTTACAAAAGTCTTTCTTGTTTTTGTTGGAAAACAGTTTTTCAGTTTAGTTTTGGTATCATTTCTTTATATAAACTCTTCAATTAAATAAAAATAATTTATAATTTATCTTGTCCTTATTGGTCTCCATATAACGCGGTACGAATAATGTGATTTGTACTAATTCTGCGTTTCTTATAGCGCGGTTTCCATACAACGCGGTAGACGGTTTCCATAGAACGCGCTACGAATTAGCCTGGTTTGTACGGTTAAATCCGAGTTTCTTATAGCGCGGTTTCCATATAACGCGGTTCGCACTCACCGCGTTATAGGAGGGTTGACTGTATATTAAGTTGGTGGAAAAAAAATGTCATACTTTTTTCACATTCTTTTTATTCATTTCTTTATGGTATGAAAAATAGAGAAAGGCTTACTTCGACGAATATGAAGATAAAAGACCAAAAACAATTATTGAACTGGACATATGTATTCGTCCTGGCCTCTTCTGATGCTGGGAAAGCTAAAAAAAAAAATAAGATTGCATTTGTATAGCAAAAATCAAAATCAAATATATGAGTGTGTAAACGAATGTGCACGAATTACCTATATATATATAAACACTATACTGTAAGTTATTTTGTTTGATAGCAAATGATTTAGAAGACTTGTACCTTTCGTTCAATGTATAATATGCAGTACAGAAAATGATATACTCTTTACTACGTCTTTCCAAACCTGGAGTTTGGAAAACACTCATATTTCGTCAATGTCGCCGTCCGAGGTATTTTAATATATCTTCAAGATGAATGTTGTTCCTTTTTTTCTGAAATTTATTTTAAATTTAAAGTAAGTTGGAATGTTGTAATACTTAATACATGTTATATTATATATATGTATGTATAATCATTTTATTCTTCAGATGCTTTCATTAGTTATGGGTAAAACAGAGAAACGAATAGGATTTTGATATGAAACAAGGAACTATAGTTTTAATAGAAACAAATTTATATACGTTTGAAAAGCCGAGACGCGTTTGCATATTAGAAAAAAACAGAACATACTCGAGTGTTTGAAAAATAAATCAAAAGAATAGAGCGGTAACTAGCCGAGGTGTAATTGATTATGCATCATTGTGAAATAAATCCGACACTTGATAATATTTTAAAATCTTTTTTTTTTAGATAAATTATAAGTATATTTATGAATCACTTATTTTTAATAATTAATACTTTTCTGAAACACATAGAAAATAAAAATGTCGTATAAAAATTTTTATATGTTTCGTGTGGTATCTGCAAAAATATAAAATTTATTTATTATTTGAGAATACTCCTAAATGGCTTCTACCTAAGAGTAACAGTTGAATAGAATTCAAAATAATTATCAATATAACAAAAAAAAGTGTGAATACAAAACGACAAAATGAAAACGAGGAGCGAATCCAAGTAGCATTGAAATACCAACGATGATTTAATTTAAATCTAAAATATATATAAAAAAAACAAATATCGAAACTATTTTATAATTTAAATTACGTTAGAAATAACGTAATGTTTAAACTAACTTATACGCGTTAGAACATTCTTAAAAAAAAGAAGGGTTCATTAGAGAAGTAGACATATGCTAAACAATTGTTAAATTATCATAGAAAATGTATAATATAATTTAAATGTAACAAGTATAGGTTTTGCGTACCTTCCTCCTCGAAATCGACTGTTAGATTGACTCGATGACATCTATGACTGTTTTATTTTCGAAGGTTGTTTACATGATTATCGAAGGGGATAAATTCTATTAATCTCGAATATTATTTTCGTTACAAATGCGCTACTCGTAGAAGATCTTATTCTAAGTGTATGTGCGTAAAAAGAAGAAAAGCAATTTTTTATTAAAAATTTAGTCTAATAACGACGTCCAGTTCGTAGCAGCCATCCGTGTTTTTTCCAGATCTCCTGAAGATGAAAGTAGTTTTTTTTTAAATTTGATATCAAATAATTTGAAAGACATGTACCTTTCGTTCAATGTATAATATGCAATCCAAAAAATGATATACTTTATGCAACGTACTTCCAAAGCTAGAGTTTTGTAAAAAAGCATTGTTCGTAAATGTCGCCAGTCGCGTTTTTGGAACATAAGTTAAGTTGAACGTCGGTTTTTTTTTATTCGACATCTCATAATTTGAAAGTCTTGTACCTTTCGTTCACGGTATAATATGAAGTCAAGAAACTGATTTACTCTTTGCTACGTCTTTCCAAACAGGAGTTAAGAAAACACTCATATTGCGTCAGTGTCGCTATTAGAGGTATTTCAATAAATCTTCAAGGTGAACGTTGTTCCTTGTTTTCTGAAATTTATTTTAAATTTAATGTAAGTGGGAATGTTGTTTGTAATTCTTAATACATGGTATATATATGTATGTATGTATAATCATTTTATCCTTCAGATGCTTTTATTTGCTATAGGTAACAGAGTGAAACGAATAAGATTTTTATTTAAAACAAAGAACTATATTTTTTTTTATTGACATAAGATAATTTATAAGGCTTGTACTTTTCGTTCAATGTATAATATGCAATCCTGAAAATGATATAACCTTTGGCACGTCCTCGTAAAGCTCGAGTTGGGAGAAGCAGCATTTTTCGTCTATGTCGCCAGTCGAATTTTTTTCAGATTTTTTTCAATTGCACGGTGGTTAATTTTTTTATTTGACATCAGATAATTTGAAAGTATTGTACCTTTCATTTAATATATAATATGCAGTCCAGAAACTGATATACTCTTTGCCACGTCCTTCCAAAGCTGGAGTTGGGAGAAACAGCATTTTTCGTCAATGTCGCCGTCTGAGGTATTTCAATAAATCTTTACGATGAAGGTTGTTCCTTTATTTCTACAAATTTATTTTAAATTTAAAGTAAGTGGTAATGTTTGTAATTCTTAATACATATATTTTTATATACATATATTATTATTATATATATATTATATATATATATGTAGGATTCCTTTCTTCTCATCAGTCTTTCTACGAATATCTACCTATCGAAAAGTAGGAATACTGATGTTAATAATTGATTTGTTCATAAAGAGTAATAGACCATTTCAATGAAAATGCAATATATTTTGACAACAAGAAAATATAAATATGAGACATTTATTGCTTGATGGCTAGACGACGACTAACTTCTCAGTCTTTCGTTTTTTTTCAACCGTCTTTTCGTATAACAACTTATCGCTGCACGCTGCTACATTTCAACGGTCCTACGAACTATACATTGTTTCAGAATGCTTATTTACATTGCGATAGAGTCTCGCTCTTACGATCTAATCGGTATCGGCAGCCCTAAATAAATACTTCTTTATATCGTGTGAATGCTATCGGCAGTCGTAAAATCTGTGAAAACTCTTTTTGCATACATATATATATATATATATGTATGTATAATTATTTATCCTTCAGATGCTTTCCTTAGTCAAGAATAAAACAGAGAAACGAATAGGATTCTGATATAACACAATAGTCCAGTCAATTTAGCATTTTGAGAGGATGTTGCTCCGACCTAAGAGCAAAAAATTTTAAATGATCCGGAAAGTGGTCTACATTAAGATGTGCATTATGCGTATTCCGAGAAATGCGAGTTTTTTGCATAAAAAATCAAAATGTGAAAAAATCCGAAAAAATCGTGTTTTTCCGTAAAACTTGGCTTATATCTCGGAAACTAATAGTTTTTGATAAAAAATTTACTCGGAATAATTTGTTTCTTATGAAATTCTCTTTAAAGTAGAAAAAGTGCGATATGCGAAATTGCCATAGTTTTTTTGCAAATGGCGGTCACGTAAAAAGACAAAGTTCTGGAAACGCTTTTTTTTTACGTAATGTTTTTCAATAGTTAACAATTATATATTTTCATGAAATTTATGAACAAGTAACATTACTTTATTAACAATAAGTATGGTTAACCCAGTATCTGTACGTTCAATAGTTTTTGCAGAAAGCTTAAGTTAATTAAAAAAAATTGTTTTTTTTTTATCAATCTCACCGCTAAAAGTTACAATCTCATATCGCTTGTGATTTCTTTATACATTGTAGGAGAGCAAAAAAACAATATGTATATTTCACTTTTTAAAAATAATAATTAATACGGCTAGGGGAATTTTTTAAAGAAAATGGCAAATTGCGGCATTTGTTAATGAAGCTCGCCAAGAAGAGAATAATCAACTTTTTTAAATTCTAAAACGACAAAAGCAAAGGTTATGCGCTTGCAACTCTGCAGTGTTGAACGTTATATTTTTGTCGAGTATGTGTTCGCCATATTCCACATTAATAGCACTAATCTCTGCATAAATACGCTTCGTATTTTTTGCTGTTTGCAAAAAGAGTACATCTACTGACTCGCAGCGCGAAAATCCTGAGGCATTTTCATCAAAAGATCTATTTATTCCGTCTGGTGATAATAATTCTAAAAAATTCATTTATCACATAAAATTTTGTTTTTTTTTCTTTAAAATTATTTTTTTTTTTTTAAATTGTATTTTTTTTATAAATATTGATTACATTTTTTACCTAATTCTTTGAATTGATAGGATAGATTAGGAAGCATTACAAGGGTTCCAGCATCAACTGTTGCAGCTTAACAATCACCAGACATTATATATTTGAATGCTTTTCTCAAAGCTGCTGCAATTTCAAGACTATCTGATTGGATATCACAACTAGAACCTAACCCACCCATAAAAAATGACATTCAATTTGCTAACTTAGCATGAGCAGATCCTAGCAATCCGAGACCATGTTGCTACGTCTAGAATAACGATAAACATTAGTTTCCCATTTGTACCATTGCTTTCTTTCATATAAATTGAATTTACTAACCTTGTACTTTTCATAAAGTAGGCTTTTATCTGATTCTTGGTATGACGATGCTCCAAAAACTCCGATGTTCTTATCGCGTAATTGGCAATGCTTTTTAATCTGGCATCAAAGATTGCTTCAACAACTGACGTTGTTAACATTCTGGATACTGGTATCATCGATTTTGCATGTATTGTGCTAATGCCAAGAGAGGTGTTGTCGAACCTTGTGATTTCTAATATTGTTCCAATACAGTGTGGTACTTGTTTTTGTTCTAGAAATATTTGTTTGACAATGAACAGTTGCGATACGTTTCATTAAATAAATAATATTTTGAAAGTAGTATATATATGCTTACCTTTAGGCCATCTAGTATGATTTTCCGATATACAATCGACACTATTAAAAAAATTTTCCATTAATTCATCGACACTATTAGTATTAGGAAATTTTCCAGAAATACCAGAGATCACGAGGGCCTCGTCTTCCAAACTTTCTACGACCATATTGATTAATAAAACTTTTATATGACAACGAAGATAAAACGGCAGCGTAACAAGTACAGACAGGGAAACGCATTCGTTGAATGGATTTCTTTTGTCAGATCGTCTTTTAAATTTTCAGTTCGGTGAAGAATGGTGGGATATATAGTGTATTTAAATTACAATATTATACAAAATTACTTAAAATTTCGAAATCTAATAATCATACCAAGGTGAAAATAAGCAGGTTTCTTCCACTATGAAAATGTAATATATTCTATGCATAATTTAATCAAATCGAATTAATTTAAAACAGACGTAGACGTGACCTGTTGGTTTTTTTCCTTCTATCGAAATTTAAACTAATTTTTCGATTTTACAATGAAATAAAATAATTTAAAATTTCTTTATATTTAGTAAGATTTAGATTTTTTATATATTTAGATCGTCTTCTATACTTTTAGATCGGTGAAGAATAGTGGAAAATTTAATCATTTTAAATTATAATATTATGCAAAATTACTAAACATTTTTACGTTTTATTATCATACCAAGGTGAAAATAAGCAGGCTTCTTCCACTATGAAAATGTAATATATTCCAGGCATAATTAAATAAAATCGAATCAATTAGAAAAGACGTAAACGTTAGCTGTTGGTATTTTTCCTTTTTTGAAATTTAAATAAATTATTGGTTCTTATAATAAAATAAAATAATTTAAAATTTCTTTCTATTTAATAAGCATTAGTCGAAAAAATTTATATTTTATATATAATATATTTAGATATTTATTATAATGTTGCATTTCTTTTAATATTCAAAGTTATATTAGGTAATTAGTAAATTAAGATCGTTTCGAAATACATGATTTTCTATTCCAAATTACCAAGCAAATTTGACTTTGAGAACGATTTTACCGGATATTACTCAACAATCGATTTGTATTAAGACTTTGTAATCTGTATTGGAAGTAAATTACATTTTAATACCCAGAATGACTTTACGCAAATGCTCGCTTTTTCGTTGTGATGATACATATTTTCTTTTACGTTATTATCTGAATTGCATTTTTCGTCTAATTAACAATAGAATATTTTTTCCCAATAAATTTATTCAATGATGATAACTATTAGGTAAAGACAGTAATGTCTTTATATCTTTTACTGTGTAGATCGTGATAGTTCCTTAAACACCTCTTTCTTACTTGTATCGCTAATAACAGGGCACCCTGCATATATGTTTAGTTTATTCGAAGATTACAGGGATTCTATAGAATGCCTAGAAGCTCTTCATTAATCTATAAACTGTTCTTCGTTTGATGGTTTTTTTTGATTAATAGGGTCTTTTGTTCTGTTTCGTATCTGAACAATCTATTACTCTTGTTTGATTTGTGCTTCATTTTTCTAGCTTTAAGGGCAATGCTTATTCAACTAGCAGGTTTTTTATTGCATGAGCAGAATTTGCTGAACAACTTGGAAAGAGCAAATAAGAGTTATATTGGTCAATATGACGTACCTTTTTGTGTTGGTCTTCATAGCTTATATATAAGGGCTATAACCGCTTCTTTCTAGAAAGTTGAATACTAGCATAGGCGTAAAATAGAATTGAATATAAATGTTATTAGTGACATTCCTTTTTTTGGTAATTATATGATCATCTTGTAACTCAAATTTTCGATGTATTAGACTGCAGGCATTCCAAAGAGCAATACGTACAGGCGAAATTATTTGCTGGTGGAGAAGAATTCATTTTGCAGTGTCGTTAATATAAAAATAAAGTTGAAGCCATTTACGATTCGTTTCTCCATGATAATTTACAGTTTACTTTCATTGTCGTAAAAACCTTATTATAATTAATTTAACGTAAATTAGTATTTACGTTTTGAGCGAAAAGCGATTCTATACTAGGATTATTTGGCAAAAGATAGCATCTGTTCATTGCTTCTGCATAGGAGAAGAATAGAACAACGTAATATTGATTATTTCCAAGTGACATGGAGATTTTACGTAATTTGGTCAAGATTTCGTTTTTAATTGATCCGAAATTATAGATCTTGTCTAGTACAATATTATGCCAAATTGGTAGCCTCCACCTCTCAATCGTTTTTAAAATATTGACCATTAAATTTTAAAGAAATAAATTAAAACTTATGTCTACCTGCGTTCTTCGTCACTTAACACGAGAAGTTAATAGCTAAGCTGGTAAGGGTGTTGACCCGTAACCGTTGACTCGTGTGTTCAAGTCTGTTCGTCTTTCATTTATTTTATTTTTTTTTTTTCAAGTACGTTATTCTTACTTTAATTTTTTTCTATATTTCAACAGTATGTTATAGTTTTTTTAAAAAGATATTTTTTTTTTTTTTTTTTTTTTTTATTATTATTAAAGAACATACAATCAATTCTCAACAAGAATTATAAGTATTTTAGGCTGGCGTGATTCAATAACATGAAATGTAAATAAATAATACATACATTGGTAAGTCTAAATACATTTAAGTCAAGTAATATTAGTATGTTTTAAATCATCCAAATCTATTTTTAAGATCAGAAGGGTAGAACCTTTTTAGTCTTCGTACTAGGTCATTAGTTTCCAGTAAGTTTTTTGCTAGAGTGTTGGGATGTTTGGCTAAACGGGAATTGTAGCGTTCACTGAAGTTTGCAATTTCTTCTTTTATCGTCGATATTCCTAAATCTTCATGAATTCTTTCGTTTGTTACGTACCATGGGGCATTGCAAATGTTCCGTAAAGTTTTTGATTGGAACCTTTGTAAAATTTCTATATTTGAGTTACTCGCAGTTCCCCATAGTTGAATTCCATATGTCCATATGGGTTTAAGAATAACTTTATAAATAGCAAGCTTCTTTTCCAGCTCTAACTTTGATGATCTACCAAGGTACCAATAAATTTTTCTTATTCTTTCCTTCATGTGTTTTATTTTGGTTTTAATGTGTTGTTTCCACGTTAGCCTTTTGTCCAGAATAATACCTAGATATTTGATCGAGCCCCTAATAGGAATATTTACCCCGTTGATGGCTACAGGGGGACATGTGCCTCTGCGCAAAGTGAAGGTTACATGAGCTGATTTGCTTTCGTTTATATTGATTCTCCATTTTTGACACCATTTTTCCAGTGAGTGTAGATGACGTTGGAGAGTATCAGTTGCGTTCTGGGAATCACTATCAGACGCAAGTAAAGCTGTATCGTCTGCAAATGTAGCAGTAGTTACCTCTTCTGAGGTAGGTAAATCTGCCGTGTTAATTGCGTACAGTAAGGGCCCAAGAACGCTGCCTTGTGGAACACCAGACAAGATTGGATAAGCTGAGGTGAAGTGGATTTGATATTTAACAATAAATTTTCTATCTGTTAGGTAGGATTTGAGGATTAGGTAGAAGGGATATGGTAATATTTTTTTGAGTTTAGAAAGTAGACCTGTGAGCCAAACTTTGTCGAATGCTTGTCTTATGTCCAGGAAAACAGCGGAGCAATATTTTTTCTGTTCAAGATCTTGTGATAGTTGACGAGTGATTCTATGGACCTGCTCGATTGTTGAATGATATTTCCGAAACCCGAACTGATGATCAGGCAAAGTAGGGACTTCCAGGGACTTAAGTAAACGATTAGAGAGCATTTTTTCGAAGAGCTTAGACAGAGTGGATTGGAGACTAATTGGCCGATATGACGTAACTTCATGTGGTGGTTTACCTGGCTTGTGGATTAGTGTAATCACTGTCACTTTCCATGATGTAGGATAGTAACCTAGGCGTAAGATGGCGTTGAATAGCGAGGTAATCCACGCGATTCCTTTCTTTGGTAATTCTTTTATTACCTTTCCGTTGATTAAGTCAAGACTAGGAGCTTTTTTCGGATTGACGTTAGTTGCAATTGTTTCCCTGACTTCCATTGAGGTGAACGGTTTTATCTGTGGAGATAGTTGAAATGGCGAATTCATAACCGTCCAGATGTCTTCGTCTTCCGTAAGTGCCGATGATGGATATGGTGTGAATACGTTCGCCAGGTGGGAGGCGAAGAGATTGGCTTTATCTATTGGTCTTCTAGCCCATTCACCTTGGGACTGACGGATAGGTGGGATTTCTTGAGTTGGTCGAGTAAAACGCTTAGTTGCCTTCCAAAGTGAATAGTTAGAGTCTGCGGTGGGAGTCAAGTTCCGAAGGTATCTTTGAAAACCTTCATTTTTAATGTTCTGAAGTGTTTTTTTTAATTCTCTGGTAGCTTTATTTAGTTTGCGTTTGTCCTCAGGAGATTGACTATTGTGCCAGATTCTACGCAGTTTACGTTTTTCCGCAATTTTATTTATAATATTTGATGGATAGTCATGGCCAGACTTGTAATCCAACAAAGGTGTAGAGTTTCTAACTGCATCTATTATATTATGCGTTAGATGATTAACAGCGTAATCTACATCTTCAGTTGTTTTTAGTGGTGAAGATACTGTAGTGATGTTGTTGAATGTTTCCCGAAAGAAATCCCAATTAGTTAGTTTATTGCATATGGAGATTGGAGGGTTATTTTCAATGATGGTTGTGTTAATTGTGGCTATAATTGGAGAATGATCGGAAGAGAGGTCAAATGAAGAGCAAATTTGTATATATCTAGGAGATAAATTTTTTACGATAAAAAAGTCAAGCAAGTCGGGGATTTTATTTACATCGGTTGGCCAATAGGTAGGCTCACCTGAACTAATATGTGATAGTCTGTTAGTTTCGATACTTTTTGAGAGTGCTTTCCCTCTTGATGTTGTAATTCTGCTACCCCAGATATTATGTTTGGCATTAAGGTCACCTCCTACTAAGAATTTAGAGCCTAGGCTTTCAAAGTAAGTATCAAAGTCTTCTTTTTGGATAGTATGTCTAGGAGGGCAGTACACTGCTGAGATAGCCAATGGGCAATGCCAGTCGGATATCATGACACTTGTTGCCTGGAGATGATCTTGATTATATGGCGCAAGCTCGTAATGTCTTATATTGGATTTGACTAAAATCACAGTACCACCATGTGCCCTTCCACTTGGATGATTCGTGAAGTGCACTTTATGGCCAAGAATGTTAAAATAACTTTTATCCGTAAAGTGTGTCTCCGATACTAATATAATTTGTATGTCCTGTAATTTTAAAAATGCTTTCAACTCCAGTTTACGATTCATTAGGCCATTGGCGTTCCAAAGAGCAATGCGTAATGTCTTCATTATTTGTTAGTAGCTGACAGTTTATTTACAATTATCGTTAGTAATGAAATGAGATTGTTTAACTGCTCGCTTTGTCTATTTATTATATCGCTTTGTTTTTCTATGAGTTTTTCTAGTCTACTTATGGAATCCATAGAACAAGAACTATTATTGTTGTTTACGTCATTTGAAGGTTGCTGATTTGAGGAATTTGATGGCTGATTGTCTTTATTTAATGCTTGTGCGTACGACATAGATGGATCGCTATACCGTTGAGTGTTTACCAATGAGCTGGTTTGAAGGTTGGATTGAACATTTACATTTTTCCTTATTCTAGATGTTGGAAATGTCTTTTTAGATATATCTTGATAGCGAGGGCACCCTTTGTAGTTCGCAGTATTGTTGGCACTACAGAGGAAACATGTTGGTGGAGTATCTGAGGATTTCTTGCAATCTGCCGTTGCATGCTGATCGGAACATTTAACACACTGAAAATTGCAATTGTAATATTTTTAAGTGTGACCATACCTTTGACACCTCTTACATTGTGCGATTTCCTTTTTCTTTCGTGGCGGTTCTATTTTTACTATCGTGTTGCTGAGTTTGTTAATATTGTAAACCATGGTGTTGTTAGATTTTTGCTTGAGGTCAATGAAAAACATCGATAGTGGATTGTGTGTAGTTCGATGTTGGATATTCCTGATGTTTACGACTTCATGACCTAGCTCTCTAAGTTCGTCCTTTAGTTCGTCCAAATCAACTGAGTGATGCAAGTTACGTAATACCACTCTAAACTATCGTTCTTGTTTCAATTGATATGTATGAAAGCTTGCATTTAACGACTTAAGCGTTTTCGTAATTTTTCTGTAGCAGTCTGCATCTGCTGGTAGAACACGAACCTGATCGTTATTGACTTTATATGAGTAGTTTTCTTTTTTGACTGCCTCGTTTAGGCATTTTGTAAGAAGTTGAATGTCCAGGACATTTTCTATGTAGATTGGAGGAGGTGGTGGTATTTTTTGTATTTGTTCATTTTCCTGCATATTAGTTTCTGTGACTGTATTTAAGTTACCGTTTGAATTTAAATTTACATTCAGGACCGAGTATCTGTTGACGGTTTCAAATATCCCGTTTCTTTGATAAGTATTGTTGTTGTCGTCATATATTCTTGCTCTTTTATTATTGTGAGAAGCATGCCCTCGCCTAGAAGAAGCGACCGTTTGCCATGGCGGAGAAATGACCGATGCCTGCATATCCTGGTCAAGGATATGCGAAAGGCTTAAAGATATTCAAATATCCAAATTTGAAAATCTTCAAGGTGACAACACTTAACGTATTAACTCTCAATAACAGCTCACTATAAACACAAATCCTCAGAGCTCGGCTTAACACGTCTGTCTACCACGATAGCTAGAACGCGACTCTCTATATGAAGTTAAAGTAATTTTTTTAAATATTTCACACGTTAAAAGTACACGATTAACACTATAGATCAACAAAAACACAATGGCTGTATCTATAATATTGTCCTTGTTATCAAATGCAGTCTTTGAAGCTACTTCACTCACGATCTATACACCGTAACATAACAATTTGTGATTTAAAAATTGCGTTTAATCAAGACCTTTCTTTTCGTCTCGTCAGAAATTCAAAAAATTTTATTTTTCGCTTTTTGACGAGCTTAATTCACAAATCAAACAATTTGCCATTTACTCTACAAAATTCCCCTGGCCGTATTAATTCTTATTTTAGAAAATTGAAATATACATATTGTTCTTTGAATCTTCCACAATGTACAAAAAAATCAGAAACGATATCGGATTTTTGCATTTTACTGTGCGATTGATAAAAAAAATAAATTTTTTAATTAACTTTTGCTATTTGAAGAAACTATTAAACGTACAGACACCTGGTTGAACATATTTATTGTTAATAAGTTAAAGTTACTTTTTTATAAATTTCATGAAACTATATTAATTTTAACTATTGAAAAACAATACGTAAGAAAAAGCGTTTTCAGAATTTTGTTATTTTACACGATTGTCATTTGCAAGAAAACTATTGTAATTTGGCACACTTTTCAGCAAATGCATTATTCATCTCTTAATGTAGACAACATTCCCTACCTTTCAAAATTTTGTGCTGTTAGCTGGAAGCAACATCTAGTCAAAATGTAAACTTGACTGGACTAATAATAAATTTACAAGAGTTTTTTTTTCTTATTCTTTGCTTTTTACAATTGTCGCATTCTATGTATTTTTTTAAGATTCTATCAAACAGTTCTTATGATTCTGAGAAAGCTCAGTTGTATTCATCATTCAAATCTTTTATAGGCAATGGGTTGGCCACAGCTTCAGGTAAGTTACAGGTTCATATGTTATAGATTACATTAAAACAAGTTAACTATCTTTACAAAACCACAGTAGTATACTCTTAAAGTATGTCTTATAAACGGCTAATGGTACAAGTAATTTTTGTTTTTTTTCTTCGCATATAACTTTTACGAACCCTTATATATATATTCTAATAAAAGGAATTTATATTTCCTATAATTTATTTAATAATCATATAAATATTTCAACATCAAATAAAATTTAAATAAAAAATATTATTGTAGGTTCTTTTTTAGGATAATGAAATACTAACAGATATATGTCGGAAA
>JACGTP010000878.1:0-16473 GCA_023678845.1 Mischocyttarus mexicanus
AATAATAATAATAATAATAATAATAATAATAATAATAATAATAATAAAATTAATGTTAGGATCGTACGACTTCAGATAAATTACAAATATTTCCTATATCATTTAAAAAAAAAAAAAAGAAATATCCTATTTCTCTTTTTTTCTTCTCATACTCTTTGTAATGATATAAAATTGTATTTTCTTCTTCAAAACTCCTAAAACTTGTTTCAACGTTAGCTACGTCTCATTTATTCTGATAAATCCAAGAAGTTAACATAGGTAAGTAATTACCACAAATGTGGTCGATGTTAATCCAAGTCACAGTAAGGCATACCATTGGCTATAACTACTTAACTACTACTACTACTACTACTACTACTATTACTACTAAACATACACACACAATCGTTCTACTTAAAACACGAATAAAAGTAGGAGCTACAAACGATTGGATACGAGAGATCTGACCGTAGAAGCAAAAGAGCTTAGCCATTCGTGGCTTAATGACCATTCGTACTGTCATTACCCGACGATAATGAGGTCTATAGACCTCTAAATAAATCCTCACCCCTCCTCCCCTACCTCCTCCTGTCCTCCATAATATCTTCCGTCTTTCTCTTTCGAGTTCACATCGGAAATCCTTCTTTGTTATTTTCTTTCCATGTTATTGAGATCACGTATTTTTTTGATCTCTTTCTTTTCTTTTCTTTTTTATATCTCAAGTTAAGGTCAAATTTGATTGTGGCCCGTACATCAAAGAGTAAATAAATAATACAAGATCGTTTCGTAACGATTCAACGAGGACGATGGTAGACATTACGAAACGTTACATACGATGACCGTAGATGCAGAGAGATATCCGTGGCACGCGCATTCGTGCCCATATATACGTTAAGTATGTATATATACGTATATTATACACATACCGATCAGTGTTCTCACGTGGATAATATCTATACTGTGTCTAGTACGTAGGTGTACCTGAAATGCGATCTATATACATATCCACCATCTTTCTGTTCTTTTCTTATTTTTATACGATCTTATTGAAGAACATTAAAGAATTATTTCGAAATCGAATGAAAAATGTTTATTTGAAAGAAAAAAAAAGAGAAGGTTCTTCTTTTTGTTCGTATGTATTTTGTACAAAAAATATTAAGTTTTTACTAGCTCAATTTTTAATATTGACTTAAATTATTATTTATTAACTTGATAAATGTTCTGGTAATTGTTATACTTTGTTCAATCGTAAGTTACAAAAATTAATTTTATGACATAAAATAAATAAAAATTGTATACAAAAAATAGGATATTTTATATAAAATTAAAATTATTTATAAATATATATTTAACAATCAAATTCTATAACACATAATGTATTAAATTTTTGAATAATTCGATATCGATCATTGTGAAAACAAGTTTAAGATATAAATTATATATATACGTGACGTATTCGAAAGCATTCGATGTTAAGAAAAAAAAAAAAAAATACTGTTAACAAAGATTTATCGCGTACGATGTTTATATATTTATATATTCGAACGTAAATTTTATTCTACATTACTGGATTGGAGATAATAATAAGTTTGAAATCATTTGTTATAATTGTAAGATGATTAATGGGGGGGTTGGGGGGGGGGGGAAGTATTATAAAAAAAAAGTTCCAAATGAAAAGGAGAAATTGTGGATCGCTAAAAACGTATCGACCGGTTTTAGCGATGATGCACCAGCTGGTCATCCTTGCATATAAACTGCCAATGCCGTTTTTTTTTGTTTCTATGTTAAATCGTCTACGCATTACTTCCCACTTCTTGCCAACGGCAAGAATTATACTCTAATGTAAGAAAAAAAAATAAAGAAAGAGAGGGAGAGAAAGAGAGAGTTTATTCTTCAACACGGTACTACACTCGTTCCATCATAATGATCTATACCTTGTCGGAATACAGATGCATTACGAGGATGCATACATCATCTTTCGTTCCTTATTTCTTAAGAGCAATATGCTTACACTAACATAAGTCGAGGTCACCCTTTCGAAAGGGTGTTTAAACACGAAATTTATTGATCGATCAAAATTAGGGATATTATTATACAAGGTAATACAAATTAAGTCTTGCAAGCTGATTTTTCTCTCAATGAAGATATAAATTTATTTTCTGTAATAATAAAATTCATGTATATACAGTATATATTTTTTTAAAGCGGTTATTTAAAAGGGAAAAGAAGAGACTTTAGATAAGTTTTTTTTTATATGGAGTATAATATTCATTGTTTTAAAATCTTAAATATAATTATTTTAAGAAAATGAAAAGAGTATTTTGAAATTTAAAGAAGAAAAGTTTAATAAAATTAAATTATAATGAATCATTAAATTGTAGCATTCATCTTAAACTGAAGCAAGGAAATTAATCTTTTAAAAACAATTCTCTAAGAAATTTTCATAAAATACTTTTAGAATATCATCAACTTTTAAAAACATCCAATAAATCTTGAAAATATAATATTCAAATATAATATAAAAAAATTTCGGTTAACCAAATTTTTAAACATTTCATATTCTAAACATTAAAACAGTTGTAAGTTATTGTACAATGGTAATAAAAATTATTGACAAATCCTATTCAAAATCATACACTAAACGTATTTAAATGATGTCATCCGCAGTATTCAGAAAATTCCTATACACGTAAATAATATATAATTAAATAATTACCTAACAGAACAAAAAATAAATATTATATTATCTACGACAACGACGTATCGTCTTTTTTTTAATAAAACAAAGAGAATTCAGAGCAGCAACAGCAGCAGCAGCAGCAGATATGTCGAGAAAATTCTCATGTCAATTTGAAAGAATCATAGTACTGTTTTATACGCTTCATACCACGCGTATTGACCGAGATAATTAAAATCGAGAAATAAGAGGAGAATGAGGAGGAAAAAATAGGAGAAGGTTGATTGGTTGGTTTAACCAGTCGGTATATACAATTAAATTAAATAAATATATATATGTATATATGTGTATGTGTGTTGCTATTGCTTATGTCAAGGAGCGGACGACGTTCTTTAGTGTGCGTGGGCATCCACCAAATATGGAAATCAATAATTCCGATCTTTCCATCCGGGCCACCTCCATTCACGTGAAAACGCATTGACTTGTCGCGCGTAAACAATAACGGCATGTGCGTGGGGTGGTGGTAGCGAGGAAGGGGGGTGAAGGTAGGGGGAAATAAGAAAAATCAATGGTTCAACCTGATCGATTTACGACGCTTAGGCGAGTTAACGATAGATAAATATTTCTACACTTTAATCGTGACACAAGCCAGATTTTTCAAAGCAAGATAACGAAGTAGGACTTGTGCGCTACCGTCAAATTTAATTGGGATGACAAAATATTAGGAGAGATGTGTTAAAATTATAAACTGTTCATTTTGATGATAGTCGTATTACGTTGACATAATTATCTATAAATAAACACAAATGGTAAATTGGATATTCAGTTTAAGTTGAGGATATAGAAAATTATTGAGTTTCTACCTGACTTACCAGATATCCAGGTAAGAAATCTATGTAAATGAAAAACGTAATAAATCTTATAGGTTTACAGCTATACACTTTTATTGCGCGTATAATCATAAACCCTATTACCTACACAATCTTACCAAATTTGCTATTGTTAGAGAATTAAGCAAATTCCTCATAAACCGAGATATTATTATAGTATTACGACACATTGTTTTTCAAACATAAACTACTCGAAACATAAATATACGAATTTTAGAGAGTATTCAGTAATGTTCAAATCGTCAAAATTACAATTATAATAACATTATCATAATAAAACGTTTATAGTAATTAAACGAACGCATGTATTTAAATGATAACATAAATAGGTCTAACAAATCACAAGATAGATAATAATGCAATTTACAAAATAAAATTTCAAAAATATAAAACAAAATAATATAAAACAAATTGCTTGAAATAAAAGTCTCGCGTTTTTAGCCACAATTCGATGGGAAAATCCGACATTTTTTTGTTCACCAACTCAATGTAAGAAAATAAACCAACAATTAAAAGATATGACAGAATCAATCCGAAATGTTCGATAATAGTTTGAGTAACCATGAGAAACAAGTTATTTGATTTAACGTTAATGCATGATTCTTCTAATGAGAGGAATAAAACAACTACTATTACTAGATGGTTGTAAACGTAGAAGATTCAGTTTAAGAGATGAGATCACTATTATACTGATGTGAGCAGTAATAACAGTGGCTATAGGATCTCACCAGTAGCAATAGCAGTAATAGTAATAGTAATAGGAATAGCAACAGGAGCATTGGCAAAAGTGGTTACAAAGTTTAGTATATATCACAGCATGCATAAAGGTGACGTAATGCATAGACGATGGTAGTAGACAAGGTCTTTCTCGTATAACACACGTCGTCATCTTACGTAATCGGTTCGTCCGCTTGAATGAGAGAAAGAGAGGTAGAGATATGATAGATAAGCAAAAGAAGAAGAAAAAGAAAATGAGAGAAAGAGGTACGTACGCGTGCCATACGTCGAATCCTGCGAATAACAGCAGGGATTCCTTCAAGGTTGTTGTCACTACTCGATGTGAACTAACGTTAAAGGCAATAAATATTTATCGATCCAACCTAAGATCAATCGAGGTGACCGCGACGCAAGGTCGCTAAACCGACAAACTCGATAATGGCTTCCCATCTCTCCAAGATAGTTTAAAGATTAGATAAATATAACTGTTTTAGAAAGTATGAATAATTTTATCATGAGTATCTTAAGTGGAATTATTATTAATGAGTACGTCAATCAAATTTTACGTTCTACTAAGATTTGGATTGTTAAAAATGTAATCGATTGTATAAATAAAGGATTCTTTTTTATTTTTTCTTTTAACTTTGGATAATTACATCCTTGCACAGTTGTAAGAGCAAATAATTATACGTTAAGATTCTTTATGCCATATGAAATATATTCGAATATAAATTAACGTTTAATTTCTATGTGAAAAAATTTGATAAAATTTAAAGGATTACTTTATTAATGTATTAATACAAAAAATATAATTAAAATTATTTTTCCAACGAAAAATAAGATTTCATAAACATAAAAATAAATTTGAAAGGTAGATATGCATTACAAAGTTAACGAAATAAAATGAAAATACGAAGATAAATTAAATGAATTACCGTATAATAAATATTATATTTAATTTATTTTCTCTTGTCACTTTCGTTGAAGTAAATTTTTCATTCGATCGGGAATATTTTAAAAAGATAAAAGGACATTCAACCCCTCACCCCTCCCTTCTCCATCCCCGTTTGTCTATCGTTTCCCTGTTGGTCGTAGAAACGCATGCATGAGTCTAGTTAGACACGGGAATCGATTTAACACGGCCCATTATGGGTTTCGTGCGAATCCCTTTTCCCTGTGAGAGAGGACTATAGGAACAAAGCCACGCCCTGGTATACGTTAATACTATCCTGTTTGTCTTGTTTTCCCTTGTGCCACGTGCAAAGAACACACGACGTATGAGCGTTAGGAATGTGTTAGACGAAGGTGCAGCCCTAGGGGGTCTTTCTCAGGTCAAATTAATTACGAGAATCGTGAGATTGATAACGTTTTGCCTTTTTTTTTTTCGTTATTTCCTCCTTTGTTCATCTCATACATTTGTTATCTATTAATCACGAGATTTTGTTTCTTTCCTTTTTAAATTTTTATAATTTAATTTTTATACACGTTTAATCTAAATATTATATTAATTATAATATTATTTATATATAACTTTTTTTGTTTTTGTTATTTAAGGATTAATAAAAAAAAATTATAAATGAGATATTTTATTTTTGTTTTTCTTTTTTATTTGAAAAAATTGATATTTAACGACCTTTTAATAACATTTCGAAAAAACAGAATTAAATAGGCATCGTTCTTTTTTTTTTTTTTTAATGATAAATCCGAGCAGAAATTTAGAACAGTAGTGATTTATATCGAGACAGTCTTTATAA
This sequence comes from Mischocyttarus mexicanus, assembly GCA_023678845.1. Taxonomy (NCBI): domain Eukaryota; kingdom Metazoa; phylum Arthropoda; class Insecta; order Hymenoptera; family Vespidae; genus Mischocyttarus; species Mischocyttarus mexicanus. The sequence goes on from JACGTP010000878.1 coordinate 6,018, forward strand.
GGTATGATAATCTTATTTGTTTTATGAAGACAGCCTAACTGAAGTATAAAACGTATCCTATATACATGCAAAAGTCGACCCGTTGATGAACGCATTTTATATTAAACCAAACAAAAAATATTTAATTGATGTTATTATTTACAAAGGAATGTCTGTTTCTTTTTAACAAACGATTAGCCTTGATTTTAATTCCATAGCAAAAAAAAAAATAAAAAAAATAAAATTTCAACTCTATATAGCAGTAAAATTTAAATATAACTGTACTTTAAAAATTCGAATTAACATTGGAAAAATTGAGATAAATAATGTTTATAATAATTTCATAGAAAAAAATATATATATAAAAGAAAAAGAAACAACACGATTTATATCATAGTAACATTAAATATATAATTGTATTTTAAGATTTATATAACCGTAATATTAGAAACAATTATAAAAGTAGTAATGAAGAAAATGATTGTAACAGTCGACAATTAGGTTTGCAAAGAAAAATCTTACGTTAGGTATAGAACGAAGTCGGTTTATAATGCGTGCAACTATGCGAGCACGTGCTAGTATATAGTTTAAAAAAAAAAAATCGTTTTTTTGTACTAACAAATTAAACGATGATAGTAAAGAGGAATAAAAAGAGAGCAGCAAAGGATTTCCTTTACACGAACATTGACGTGTACCAACATGGATAAAAGCGTACGTAGATAAATATTATACTCGTGAGAAATAACCTAAGTTGAAAGTAACGCACATTGAACGAGTTGTACAGGTTGAAATAAACGGTTAACAGCTTATGGCAGTAGGTTAGTCAAGATAGTGATATCTCGAAAAGTGTTGTTGCCTGTTTCGCGACGAATACAAACGGTTTGCTTAGTTCCGTGCAAAGAACGAACTGCAAATAGAAAATCTTAAAGGTCTTAAGACCCCTATACGGTATTGAAACATGTAGCAATGTATTAATAGAAACTTACGTTTACATTATTAGTTTTTTTTTTTAATATTCTAGTACGAATATCAACATTGAAACACTTAAATACTATTTTCTCCTGCATCGAAAGTTGCATCTAAATGCAGATTTGCCAATATCGAATAACATAAATTGTAATGTTTATTATAACACATTTAAAAAAATTAATGACAAATGATAAACCGTAACTTGCATCATTTTTTGATTATCCTTTACATTAATATATTAATAATATTTTATTCCTTCTTTATCGTATGATAAAAAAACAAAAAATACAACATCGACGTACGTGAGTTGGTTTTTTTCCTATATCGATGCAAGTTGTGTTTTTTTTTTTAGACGTCGAATTAATTACACTGCAATGTGTATCATGAAATTAAAGAATTGATGCACGCGATGCAACATATTTCGATGTTTATAAGATGACTTTAGGAGTAAACAAATTTAACGATGACTACTATTGTATCGATAATTATAACAGTGATGTATGTTAAGAAAAAAATTTGATATATATGCGATATTGGAATTATTTATACTAAAGCAAAAAAAAAATAAATAAAAAAGAAAATAAACTTTTTCAAAAGAAATATTTAATTTCTTCGCTTGCAATGAAGAAGAGATTCTTTTTGTTTAAATTAAACATACGTAACTTCAATACATACATATCAACATATAGGGAAAGTAGATAAACGCAAGTAGGTTTAACAAACAATACGTTTTGCGTAGTAAAGAAAAAGGCGTAGTTTCAGATGCGTTTATTAGACCGAACGCATACGGTCGCCGCAGGCGGCCCACCTTGAAACCGGTTCATGCTTATCACCTGCAGCAAATAATTAGAGCCGTGGTACCAGCTTGTTCCTTGGATTATTGCTCGGTCATAATTAATTGCGGCTCCATTAGGCCCGTTTGTTCCAGGTATTCTTTTCTCTTTCTATCTTTTCTATCTTTTTTTTTATTTTTCTATTTATATTTATTATCACAAGTTCCCCGGGCGACGAAAGAATAAACACACACACACACACACACACACACACACACACACACACAAATACACACATATACATACACATACGATCTTATTAATGTACATTTTATTTTCATTTAAAATATACACATGTTATCTCATTTTGGTTAATATAACGAATTCATTTATCATATGAATAATGATTACACTTTTAACAACTTTATCCGTTAATCTAATGTACATTTTATACGCATCTTAAACACGTGTGTGACGAACACTAATTGGATAGTTGTGATTTAAAGAAAATATTATAGCGATAAGAATAAACTAATAGTTACACACTTATATATGTATGTTAATATGTGTACGTTTATAGAAACTAGTCGAGTATTCGATCGTTGTACAACATACGAAGCTAGGATTCTATAAGTACATATACACATATTATACGTATGCGTGTGTATATGTATATAACTTGGAGAATTTATCAGGAAGCCTTTACTTTTTCGCTTCCTCGTTTAGCTTTGTAGGTCAACGATGCGTTAAAAAACGTAAATCTATTAAAAACGATACATTAGTTGTGTCAGAGCATATCGAGCAATAGAACGACCGTGACATTAAAACTTACCACCCTCCCCTCTCCCTCAACTACTGCTGCGTTTATGAGTAAACACCCTACTAATGTAAATCCGTCCTTTATCCGTGTGTAGAAATATTTTTCTGTGTTTGTTATTATACACACATACACACACACACATATATATGGACGTCTTTTTATAGTCCGGAACGTATTGTTAGAAGGGGCGAGACGAATAAAGAAAAACCTCCTACTTACAATTAGAGTATATACATATATATATATATATACGATGAGATAGCGTGACTAGAAAAAGAAAAGTGATGGTATAAAGAAAGAAACAAATATATATGTTACTAAACATTTTCTTTTTTTTTTTTTAGTCTAGAGACTCGTATTTTTCTATTTTTTTTTTGTCTTTTTTTTTCCCCTTCTTGTTTTTCACATCGTTAGAAAATAATAATCACGTAAAAGAGCTTTGTAGTACAGGTAACAGGTAGGATGTTGATAACCAAGTACAAGGTGATAATCATTCAAGAAGTAAAATGTAAGATGTTATAACATGTGCGATTATTACATACATACATAGGATATACATATATATACTTACATCGTAGGCTGGAGTATTTTCCTTGTCGCGTACAACTGGCGTGGTGTTCCTTGGTGCTATTAAAGCCATTTTTCACAAGTTGATCTCTCTTATCGTTCGGCCACTTTATTTTTCTTCCTTTTCTCTCTTATATCTCCTTCCCCCTTTCTTACTTTATTTCTTTCTCTTTATCCCGCGTTATTTCTTAAAGCGTTTTCTCGATTCGTTGATTGCACGCGTTGCAACAATTGCGTTTCTCGGTCACCGGGTAGCCATCAGTTCCCACATATCCGGACTTTTTGCTTCGTTGATTTCCTTTTTCGTAACAACATTGGGAGAGTGAGGGGAAAAAAAAAGAGGTGTGATATCGATCGATAGATCGAATAAATCAATCGATTCTAACTTAAATCTATCCTCGTTGAAATTTCTTTCCTCCTCTGATCTATTTTTTGTTCTTTCTTCTTTTCTACGATCACTTGGATGATGGTTTTTTTTTGTTTTCGTTTCTTTTTTTTTCCTTTTGTAGGAAAGAGAATAGAAAGAAAATCGATCGTTTCCGAGTGGTTCACGCTCGAAGTGGTCCTCCTACTTCCGGATGAACCGAACTGCACTGAGAATTACGTAAACGTCGCGGATCGTGGATCACGTTTGCACGATCTACGCATTAACACTCCCAAGATTTAATTAAAATCTTTCTTCCTCTATTGCGTTTATTCTCCTCGTATGTTTTTCTTATTCCTATTATTTTTCTTTCTTCTTCTTCTTCTTCTTTTTCTTCTTTACCCATTCAATCTCGAAATGGTTTTATAATGAAATTCTTTTTTAGACGATTAATCGCACCTTCGGTTGATTCACAAGTAAACACTTTTAATCGATAACGTTTAATTAACATATCCATTAACTCTCGACATAATAAACATTAATTCTTCATAACAATTAATTCAATATTTTTATTCTATCGTTTGTATTATAATCTCAAACTAGAGGAACCGAGGAATAAAATTAAAAACATACGAAAAAATAAAATGTTAATATATAAATATATATATATAAAAAAAATTAAACCTAAATTATCGTTAAGAGATAGAAGATAGTTGATAAATAAAGCCTAACTTATTCCTTTCCTTTCTTTTTCCACGAGATATAGGATGATTTTATATGCGAGGTCTTACGCCATTCTCCCTCGTGTGCATCTTGCATCTTAAAAAACTAACTTCTTCAACAGTCCCGTCTCTTAGTATCTTTCTGCGTACGAGAAAATATCTACGACACGATCAAAGTTTTTTTTTTTATTTTTTTTTTTTTACATTTATATACGTACGAACATAAAGGCTACACGATGCATACAAAGAAAAAAAAAGGATCGAAAATTCACACAACACTTCGATCACGCACACTATGTATCTCTCGTACGCGTTACAATGTCTCCATCACCTCCACCTCCTACCCCTCCACCACCACTTCTTGTTACGTACGTGCAAAGTATGCACGTTAAAGTTGTTTCGTCTCGAAGGGTTCGATCAGATCGTTTATCGACTTTATGATCATCGATCGTCCTTCGTGTTATTCGCGTAAAGTCAATGACCTTCAAGAAGATCATCGATCATCGCTCATCTATCGTTCATTTACATATTTATTTATCTTCCATGTATAAAATCATTGGTATTCTTACAACGAGAATATTTATCTTTTTGATATACGTGAACGAAAAGTCAAATTATTTTTTTGCCTTCTTCTGAATTTATATTTTATTTATCCTCAATTTATTTTCTTCTTCTTCTTTTTTTTTCGTTTGTTTTTTGTTTAAATAATATTAATAATAATAATATCACTTATCTCGTTCACGATTCTAGATTTTATTTTCACATCCTCGAAGGACACGTTCCCCCCAACGAGTTGATGCAAAAAATTATATTCTTTCTTTTCTCGCGCGTGCGAATAATAAAATTCAACGTGATCTAATTGTATGATTTGATTGTTTAAAAAAAAAAAAGTTAAAATAATATGACGAGAGATAAAATTGTTAGATGAAACTAAACACCAACGACGAATCACGACGGACGTCCGACTCTCTACTGAACTGCTGTCTTTCCTCCTACTACTCTTGCTATCCGAATGTCTCGATCCCCTCTTTTCCTCCCTCCCCACCCCCACTATTAGCTACAATACTCTTCCGTCTTGCATATAATATACCGTGTATCTTCTATTCTTTTACCTTGCAGAGGGGGAATACCACCTTTTACCTGTCTTCTTTATTTCAATTTCATATTTCTATCTCTTTTATAATGATATTAATTAACCCCTTCTCCTTCCACCTAATTTCGATTATTATGTATTTTTATTGTTATTTTTATATTTTGTCGGTGGAAAAAAGGAATATCGGATTTTTGGCGACAATTTAATGGGAAAAAAATTCGACATTTTTTTTTCTCAAATATTAATAATGATTTAATTATTATGTTTGAGAGAAAAATTTTCGGAACAAATATCTCAGCTTTCTACACGACACTGTTGATGATTTTTATTTATCATTTGTTTATATATTATTATATATCGATTTAAGAGGCACACCTAGAGTGAAATTTCGAAAAAAATCGATTTTTTTGTGCATATTTCGATAATCTATACCTTTAAAAATAACATACTAAAATTTCAAACGCATATCTTAAATAGTTTTTGAGTTACAGGCATCTGAAGAGCAGCTGCTCATCGAAAATGAATATTAGTAAGTTAAACTTTAAACGCGTTTTCTCGAAATTACATTTTTCTAATTTCCTGCAGTTGTAACTCGAAGACAAATCATCCGATCGCTTTGATTTGTTTCTCTGTTTATTTTGTATACGTTTCTCTGTACAATGACCCGTCCAGTTTTTTGATTGAATAAAAAATATCATTTTGGCAAACCGAAAATCATAAAATTTTCAAGCAAAATTTAAAACTTGTTTTAAAAACTCCGTAATTTTATTAAATTACAATTGTTTTTTTTGGAAAAACAATTTACATGCGGACAATATCTTCTAGTTTAATAAACTTTTTGGTTTTTTTGATTTGAAACACTGTGAAGGTCGCTATTACTGCAGTAATGAAGGACCTTTTTATTTTAATGACTTGGGAGATAGCGAATAACTCGCTGAAAATTAAATTTTTTCGTTTGAAAATTTCACTGTATATTTATTATTTATATATAAATATATCCTCCAAAATTTAAAACATTTTTATGTAGTAGTAGTTTTCTTTAAAAAAATTCTCAAAAATTGGCTTTTTTTTTAGACGGTCTTACTAGGTGTGCCCTTTAATGAATTTTATTGTACATTTTTTCGATGATTTTTGATAGAAAATGGGGAATGATACTTGAGCATATTGATGAGAAACACGTTAGAGAAGTTTTCTTTTTTTTTTTTTTTCAATGAACGAGCGAGTCCGTTAGAATTTCACTTAAATCGAGTGAGATTACGGACGGTGTTATCCAATCCAAGACCTAGATGATTACTTCATGCGATAATGTAATGAGCATTACGTTGTTGTTACCGATCAAGTTAATATCTACCTATGTTTAAGTAATTAACATTAATCAGGAAATAGTAGTTATCGTTGAACATTTACTATAATATCAAATATAATGTATGTAATAAAACATAGTTATACTTTCATAAAAAATACGATAATTTTCGTAATATTCTAGTAATCTTAATATTGGTATAAAATATATGAGAGACGAGTATATAAATAATTAAATAATTAAATAAGTAAATTAAAGAATGGGGAAGAATTTAATAGTAATTAGAATAAGAATTATTTTTTCCCCTGTTTGATAAAATTTATTAAAATCTTTAAAAGCTTCGTATAATTAAAATCATATGAAATTATATATGTTTATATATATATTTTTTTTTACATTAATATAATTATTTTTATTAAATATAGCATAAATATATTATTTTACGATATTATTTTTACAGGTAACCGATGTAATTGTGTATATTGTAATTATTATTAACTTTAACTTCATTAATCGAAGTATATTTAGAATCTCCAAATTGTTAAATATAAAAATTAAACATTCTTATAAAAAAGAAAAAATTAAAATCACAAAGAGAATGATTAAAATTGGTTCTTAATTTGTATAAAATAATAATATGTAGTAATAATGTATTTGATTGATATTTTTATTTTTTGTTTATTTTAAATTAAATATATATTTTATTTATATTAGTCATGTGAAAATTCGTATTCTTTGTTTGATGGTTTAATTAATTAGAAAATAAATTCAAGAGAAGATAAATAACGAAATGAATGATTCTTTGTGAAATCTGAACGTTCGCGAAAGTTTTAGATCGTTGAGATTCTGATATAAATTTACGTAGGCATTTTAGTGAGCCACTCGTTCCCAATCTTTAAGGTCGAAGAATACTAAATCGCAACCCACGATTGAGAAAATTGCTACATCGTCAATTTTGTTCGAGACTATCGACTCTCCAAGGCGTTACGTTTCTCTCTCTCTCTCCATTTTATTTTTATTCTTACTTTTTCAATTGTAGAAAGATCGTTTCGAGTCAACGTGCCGTGATCTTCGAATTATTTATTTTATTTTCTATTTTATTTTTATTGATATATCCTTAAAAACGTGTGTTCTAAAAACTACTTGTTCGTCCTTGACCGACATACATATTCGTTCAATCGTTTATTTGTATGATCTGTTAATCGTATTAATTAACTTGACAATGGCAATATATAATTGATGGATTAGCATGATCGGCGATATTTAAATTCAATCGAAACTAATCGTGTACCGTTTTTTTCCTGTCTCGTACATGAAACGTTGGTAAAAGTTTTCTAATAAAATAAAAAAAAAAATAAAAAAGAAACTGAGACGAACAAGTAGACGTTACTTTTATTCGAATTACACGGCTCGTGAATTTCAAATACCTATGGGAGAAGTTTTATTAAAAAAGATTAAAGCAAAAGGATAAAAAAAAAAAAGAACAAGAATAAACGTTAAAGTCACTTTTTAATTGTACGAAAGTGAAACTTTTGACATGTCTATACGTGTATATACATCCAGTGGTAATTAGCTCGGATATTTCTGTCGAGATAGTCGTGATATAAATTATCTTGTTATGTCCTCTTCTAACTTACGAGAGCTTTTCACGAGGGGAAAAAAATTCGCGTGAAAAGGGTGTTAAGAGAGAGAAAGAGAGAGAGAGAGAGGATTTTACCGCGAATATTTTGATGATTCCGGTGATTATCATTAACGCGCGGTAACTCGTGTCTTTTCGCACGTCATCGACCTTAAATAAAAAAGTACGATTTTTAAATATATTTCGTAATTTTTATATTAATTACTACACAAATAATTATACAAATTACCTAACAAAAATTAAAAATTTATCGAAATTATATTTGAAATATAAATCGCGTGCGTTATAAATTTTTGCACACACACACAAAAGTTAATTTAAAATAATTTATATATATATGTATCATATCTTTATCGAGGGTGTGCGTGCTGTGTTAAAAATTCAACAACAATAATTTAATTATGAAAAGTAAAAAATATATATTAGGTTGGTGGAAAAGAAGTGTCGGATTTTCCTATTTAATGATGGCAAAAAATCCGACATTTTTTTTCCACCAACCTAATATTTAAACTCAAGTTAATCGAAATAAATAAGAAGACGTATTACTATTATTATTATTATTATTATTATTATTATTATTATTATTACTATTATTATTATTATTAATTTTATTTCTCAACGTGATTAATATAATTTACGGTGGGCGTGACAATAGTTTGACGCAATCTATCACACGATACATAATATCATCGAGGTTATAAAACTTGTATCGCCATTTATCGTTCACGTCATAACTAACGATATCAAGGAACGAAACGTTTTATCCCTAAAGGCGTTATGACGCAGAAAGTAAAGAAGCAAAGAAAAGAAATGAAAAAAAAAAAAAAAAAAAGAAAAAATAGATAACACGCAACCGTGCTGCAAAGTATCGATCCTAACATTATTATCCTTAGTTTTCATTACGAGTATCATAAAGCGCGTGATATTTCATAGTATTTAGTGAAAAATGAAAAGAAAAAAAATAATAAATGTAATATCTTCACCTTTTCATATCGTAGTAGCAAAATCTTCTACTAACGAACAATATTTCAACGCGTTGTGTTGTGTTCCTAACAGAATAATTGAAAAATTCTTTTTCAATTCATTCCTCTATTTTTACTGGCTATTTTTCTTTATACGCGATCTTATTTTCCCCGGTCAGTTTAGGTTTACACAAGTTAATACGGATTTTGACACCAAGTAAAATTTATTTTCATTTTCTTTTTAAAATACCATTATTCATTTTATTAACCCATTTGCATCACAGCACGGAATAATCTGCCGAATCATGATAGTCTTATATCACCACTGAGCGCGAATTCAATTAAAATTTAATGTTTTTATTTTCTCTCTCTTTCATCTTCCATCTATAAAAAAAAAATTTGATAAAAATTCATGTATTTTTCTATGAGCGGTAAAATTTCATTGAAAATATAATCCGATGATACAGTGTCTTTCACTGGGACAAACTATAATCGATTTTTGTTTTTAATGTCTCTTTTTCAAGTAATATTCAATGAATCAATTAATCGCAAATTAAAATCGATGTTTTAAATTTACACGTAACACGAAATAAATTGTCTCGTTTTGTTCATGTTTCATTATTTGAGGATCAATGAATTATTTATTTGAGGATTTTCAAAAGATTTTGTAAAAGTGTAAAAGAAAGGCAGAAAGAGAATAATAAGAGGGTAGAAAAATGGAAATAAAATGAAAGAGAAAGAGATAGAGAGAGAGAGAGAAAGAAAGAGAAATAATGAGGGGAAAAATTAGAGAGAAAGAGAAAGCAAAAAAAAAAAAGAATGAAAGATAAAATAAGAGAGATAGACGAGAGTAAATGAATGAGAAATAAAAATACAATAGTACCGAAATTTTATTCCATATGATAGAATGAGAGGAAGAATCAAAAAGAGAGAGAATAGCTCCGCAGAGAGGTATTCCACATAAAAAAATAAACGAGAGACAGAAAAAGAGAGAAGCAAATAGTCAGCCAGATAAAACAGTAACAAAAATTTATTCCTTAGGAAAGAATAACACAGAGAGAAAGAGACAGATAAATAGAGACACGAAGAATAATATCAAAAATTTTTTTTTTTTTTTAAGAGAATATGAAAATATATGAGAAAGCAAAGGATAACAATAAACAAGAAAAATATAATAATATAATAATAAATCTAAAATATATATTGGATCATTTCATAAACAGCATCATAATGTCATTCATTCATAATATGTGTTATTTTTTTTT
>JACGTP010000879.1:0-16472 GCA_023678845.1 Mischocyttarus mexicanus
ACTATAACGATAATTAAAATGAATTTTATTTAGTTAATAATTATTTTCTATAATTATTGGTTTAAATTATTATAATATTGAATTATAAATGTTATCATCTATCATACCAAAGAAGGAGATGTGATTATATTGAAACTTTGTAAAAAAAGAAAAAAAATTCTTTATTTGATTCTATTAAAGCACAGTGACCGACACTCTGTATATGTTACCATTGCCAAGTATTTATTTATCGTCGACCATATCTGTCCTTGCTAACTTCAGGGACAAACATCGGAGGGGTCACCTGCCACTACGACGATAGCTTTCCCTTCTCCTACCCCCCGTCACCCCGACCCCTACGTGCAGCTGCTACAAGTAAATGTTTACCTCATTCTTTTTTTTTCTCTTTCTTTTTATTTTCTTTCTCTCACATTCAGTCACTCTGCTTTTATACTTGGACAATTAAAATGAAAAAAAAGAGACAAACTTTTTTGACAATAATTTCTTTAATCGTATAAAAAGAAAAAAGATGGCAGACGTGATGAAAAAAGCCCAACCACTTAACCTAAAAATTTGCTGACTTGTATACGCGTAATGTGTAGTTTCTTCTCCACCGAATAACGCGAAAATATATATAATTTTAAATAGAATATATTTAATTTATGGTAAAAATAAATACAGTTAGTGTTATTTAAAATTTGTATACCGTTATCTTTGATAAATGGAATTAAACAATTACGAAAAAATAATTTAGAGAAAAACGTTCGTCATTAAAAATTTTACGTGTTTGATGTATAATTGTAAAAACAGGAGAAGGATATTTTTTTTTGTGTTTAACGATTGGTCACCTTCGCTTTCTTCACTGTTGTTATTCAAATGTAGTTTTTTATTTTTATTAAATTAATTTTCAATTAAATTGATTTTCAAAAAATCAATTTAATAATTATTTTAAAATAAAATTGAATATACGCGTTTTATAATTATAAATAATGTGTGTTTATAAACAATAGTATATTATTTATTTAAATATTAAATAATTTTTATTAATATACATACTTACAATATTTAAACAATTTCAATCCGATATTTGAATTAGATGAAAATGTTCAACTCGAAATGATAACTTTAGCATAAACGTTAAAAAAAAGAACATATGCAATTTCGTTTAAACAATTTAAAATATTAATAGAGTATATATATGCAATATACTTTAATTGATTGATATTCGATTGAAGGTAAAGTAGGTATTTGTAATTAAAAAACACAGTGTATAAGTTCGATGTACCGTTCTCTCTCTTCGAAATTCACCGTTTGACTATGTTTCATTGTCCCTTATATGAAAGTTGTTTTTACTGTTTCTTGTTTATATGACTTCTTTCATACATATAGAACCTTCGGAAAAATCACATATAAACAACAATAATCAATACACTAAATTCATACTCGGATATTCTGTGTACATTATTTATGTATTTGTTTAATTCACTTGTTAGAAATAATCCTTTAAATTAAAACACTTCATAATAAATATGTGATAAAACTATATTAATGTATTTTTAAGATTTAAAAATTTTCAAGCAAAATAATCTAATAAGTTTAACGATATACGATTTTAAATGACTATAGCTATCATTTTAGGTTAAAAAAAACTCTGATAATTGCAGTTGAAAAAGAAGTATACATATTATAATATTATTAAATAATTTACTAGGTAGTATAAAAAATTATCTTAAAAAATATTTATTATTTTCAAAACTTATATGAAATTTCTAACATAATACTATTGCAACAAAATCTCGCGTAAAATTTGATTCGAAACCACCCCCCTTGACGCGAACGTGTGTTAAGAAAACGACAGTTAATTTTATATATTTTAGAATTAAAATTAGATAAAATCTAATATGGTGAAACAAAATTGTCAAATAAGAGTCTGAGATGGAAGATGAAATAACCGACGATGTTTATTTTCGTAGTTCTAAGATTTTTCAAGTACTTAACCTTTAACCCTTTGCGGTCCGAACGCTTTTCACTGTTTCGTTTCAGCAGGTCCGCGCAGATTTCAGCAGTCGCTTGTCCGCTTGGTAGCGTTTATTGTGGAAAGCATACATGATCTTACTGACGTAACGGACTTATGAATTAGTGCATGTATAAAATAAAATTGTAAAATATTTAAACATTTTTTTATTGTTTACAGCCTATAATTAACCATATATCGGACGTACTGAAACGAAAGGCCATGTCGAGTCACACTCGACATCGGACCGCAAAGGGTTAAACACTCCCCCTTTTTATAGAATTAAAAACAAAAATTATTATAAGCATTTCTTCGTATAAAATGTCTCGAAATTAAAAGAATTGTTGTAAGAAATGTGATGTCGAATGTAGCTGAACATAGAAGTTGTAAGAGGTTTAGTTAATGGTTGTTAGGTAGATGGGTTGCTTGCTTGGTTCATGATATTTAAAAAGATAAAACTCTCGAGCGTTCTTATTCCAATATATATGTCTAACTGAAAGAGAAAGAAAAAAAGAAATAAAGAAAGAAAAAGAATGATGAGAGTAAATTCGTGAAGGGTATATTTCTGAAGGGAGAAGAAAAAAAAAGAAAATGATAGAAGAGAGTTAGGAATAAAAGGGGAGGAGAGAAAGAGTCCATGATGTATTTCGATACGTAAATAAATACAAGGTCGAGAGACGAACCGTTTCTCAGTTATAAAGGACTATATATATATATATATACATATACATACATACATAACACGCGCGCGCGCACACGCACAAGCGCAAAAGAGTGAAGAGAAAAAGGGGGATGTTGTATTGCACGTGTAGATGTGTAGATATATGTGTATATGTGAGTATTTGTGTAAATGTATGAAATATAAAAGGGACAGGAGAAGGAGGGAAGAAGTAGAAAAAGAGTAAGAGAAAGAGAGATTGCCATGCATAATTGTCGTTGGAAAAGTATCGGACATTTGGCGAGTGCGCGTAGCACAGCAACTGGGGAGTACACAGAAGACAACGATTTTCGTGGAATCGAACTGGAGAGGAGAGGAGTGGAGAGGAGGCGCGTGCGAGCGAGAAACGTTCCAGGGATTCACGCTCGGCAACGTCGCCATATATCGACCCAGCTGTCGCTCTGGGGAAGAGACTGGGACACGGCCGGCTCCGGTCCCAACAAAAATCTAATTCTTCCATCTCTCTCTTTCTTTTTGTTCCTGTTCCTCTTTCTCCACCTTTCCTTTTCCTCTTCCTTTTCCTCGTGCTTCTACTTCTGTGCTTCTTCTCCTAACTCCTTCAAAAGAGACTTTCTTTTCTTTTTTTTTTCTAACCCTTAACCCACCACGGTGCCTTTTTTCTAGTTTTTTTTTTCATATACTTAAAACTCGGTCGATAATAAAATAAATATATACACATTTGATTCCGGCGAAGTATTTTGTTTGAAGAAGGAAATTCCATTCAAAGTAAACGCGCGCCATGTTGAATTTTTTTTTTCTCAACCACGGATTTTTAAAAAGTAGTAACGTTATTTATATGCGTATATTTGAATAAATAATATTAATGAACATTTTTGTTATTGCTAGTGTTCCTCTTTCTTTTCCTCCTATTTCCATTCCTTTTCCTAATACCTTCAAAAGACACTCTTTTTTTTTTTTATCCGACGTCTCATTTTTTCTAGTTTTCCTTCATATACATAAAACTTGGTAGATAATAAAATAAATATATGCATATTTGAATCTGGTGGTATATTTCGTTAGAAAGAGAAAATTCCGTCCAAAGTATTGCACCATTTTGAATTTTTTTTCCTCTAAACCTCACATTTTTAAAAATGAGAAACTTTATTATACGTGTATATATAAGTATAAATAATATTAATGAACATTTTTGTTGTTGCTTATGCACCTTTTCCTCTTCCTCTTTTTTCTGCTTCTACTTTTCTACTCGTAACTCCTTCAAAAGAAACTTTCTTTTTTTTTTTAATCCTTATGTCTCTCTCGTTATCCGTTTCTTTCTAACTTTTCATCGTATACTTAAAAGTCGGTCGATAATAATGTGTATATATATATATATATATATATACATATGCACATTTGACTCTGGTAATATTTTATCTAAAAAAGAAAATTCCCTCGAAAGTACTGCCGCGCCATTTTGAATTTTTTCTCTTAACCTCACATTTTTAGAGAATTAGAAACGTTTATATTCACGTGTGTATATATATATAATATTAATGAACATTTTTGTTCTTGAATCGATGTATGAAACAAAGTAATCGAGAAAAGTATTGCTTTGACAAAAAAAAAATATGAAAAAGTCTAAACCAGGGATAGAAAAAGAAAGAGAAAAGAAGAAGAAAATAGAATAGAACGAAGAAAAAAAATTTCCATTTTTTAATGTACTTTTCCATTAAACTGGAAAGTACTTTGACGTATTAATACTTTAAAACAGAGATCGAGTACGATATCCGCGTTCTATTTCAGATCAGACAAACGGACGGACGTACGTACGAACGGATGGATGGACGGTGAAGTGGAATGGTCGAGAAAAGATTCGCGACCCTGGCACCCACCACTACTATTACGACCAAGCACACTACCCACCAGCCAACCACACTACCCACCAGCCAACCACTGACCCTATCACTATCTAAACCCTTCTCCACCCACTTCCAAGCTCCAGAACACCACGAGCACCACCAGCAAGAGCAGGAGCAGAAACCTAGAGGTAGTATACCCAAACAGTAACACCCTATCCACTAGTGGGAGCTAGTGTCGCCACTACCACCATCACCCACACCATCACCAATACACCAGTTGCGATTCGACCAACCCTCAACGAGATTCGAATCCAAGTCAAACGTTTCGTATCCTATACATATATATAAAAAGAAAGAGAGGAAGGGTGGAGGGAGAAGGGGGGGGGGGAAGGATAAAATGCTACGTGGTACTCTCTTTGCCCGTGAGCCTCACTCAGCGCACGCGGCAGCATCTACCCCAACCCCTCAATATTTTTCTTTACCATTTCTTTATCTTTGTCTCTCTTTTTAGACCCGTCTCCCCTTACCCCAACCCATCGCCACCATCCTCCTTTTAACTTTGACTATCTCTCTCTAGTTCCTTTTCGATGGGTTCTTACACCCTCGCGGCACGTTTCACGAATCCCTCTCTTTTCCTTCCTACTCCTTTTTCCAAACGATCAAATCTTTCTCAACTCTCTTTCTCTCTCTTACCCCCACTACTTCTTTTTTTTCTTTTCTCATCCCAATCACACTTCATCCTTCGATTCGACGGGGATATCTACTACTACTACTACTACTACTACCACCATACTGTTACTAGACTATTAATACTAATACTCCAGCAAATATCAGCATGCTTCTATTAGCAACACTATTTTCTTTCTTTCTTGCTTTTTTCTGATTCTCTTTGGTTTGCAGTATACGAGTTACTATCAACGCATGCCCTAGACTGACTACTACTACCACTACCTCTTCTATTCTGGGTGTTTTCCCTTTTTTCTTCCTTTATTTTTTTTTCCTTTCCTTTCCTGTCCTTTTTATTTTGCAACCCCTCTCGACATTATTTCCCCATCTCGTTCTTTGATCTCGACAAACTTCGTACTACGAGATCCAATACACCTCTCCTCTACAGGGTTACTGATATAATACATTTTTCTTTTTTTCTATTGAATACATACGTGAGTATATATTTGTATGATGGATTATGTTTATGAAATGAAAGGGGGGAGGAATTGATTGATTAAAAGATTCCGGCTGATTTTTCTTTGCGACATAATTCAAAAATCGAGTGTTCTTTTGAAAAAAACATTTCGAGCACATACACAACTTGCACTATGTTTTATCCAACCAATGCGTATTGAATTTTGTTTAATTATTTTACGTCTGTGTGTGCGTGTATTACATAATCATAATTATGTAAGTCACGGAGAACGAAGAATTTGTTCTTTAGTTGAAAAGAATAAAAAAGGTAATAAAATAGCTCATAAAAATAGACGATTATTATTGTTATTTTTATTATTACTAAATTAATACTATATTAATTATTACTAAATTAATATTTTTAAATTACTAAAGCGTGATGAATATATTATCTATCGAGAAAAGGTTTAAAAGAAAAAAAGAAAAAAAAGAAAAAAAGAAAAAAAAAAAAAGAAAAAGATCTTATCGAAAGTGGGCATAAATAATAAACGTGTATAGTCGACATAACCTAAAAATAGAACAAACCACTATGCGTAACTTCCTGCATAACTTCGTTTAACTTTTATATACGTCTGCGGTTTCTGTTATTTTTGGTAGGCAGAAAAGAAATAAGTAAATGAAGTGAAATCTTTTTTTTTTATCGAAGTATAGGGGAACGAAAAGAGACAACAAGGTAAATTGTAAAACGATCAGATCATGTCTCATTCACGTTGCACTCTGTACATGTGCGTTTTAGCAACTCACAGATGATGTGCGGATTATATATAAACAAAAGAGAAAGAAAATATAGAAATTGGCATAGTGCCTAAAGTCCTTCGCGTCCTACGAAGAAGACTTTAAAGCAGCATCAGCAGCAGACGTAAAAATAAAAAGAAAGAACAAATTCATCAAGTTTCGAACTTGGCTGTTTAAAGTTCGATGTGAAAAAGTGGCGGTAAAAGCGGGTACCATCATCGTAGTTAACTTCATGTTGGTTATTTTAATCAACTGTATTACCGATAAGAATGGTCATTTATCCGAATAAATTTATACTTATTATTGTTGTGTATAACGTAGGACAATAATATTGTAGTACAGGATACAATAAAATATACGTGTACAAAATAATAGTACGAGAAGAAATATTAAAGAGGTACATTCTAGTCTAGAGGCACGAATTTCGAGCGTTTTTTCGAAAAAAAAAAATATAAATAAAACAAAGAATATTTTTAGTATCCATTTTTTATCATTTGTTTATTGATCCTTCAAAATACATAAAAATTTAAACGAACAAAAAAATTAAAAATTAAAAAAGTTATAATATGAACTGGTTAAGTAGGGGATCCAAAAAAGAGTGCCCTGGCGTGCAAGGTTCCAACCCTCCTGGTCATCTCAAACAAACAAAAACAACGGATTCCTAATTAGTAAAAATGTCGCTGTCATGAACCTCGGACAAGTCAAAAAAAAATTTGTTTGACACGTTTTTTATAACAATTCCAAATTTTTTAAAAATAGTGAAACTAAAAATTTTCAAATTATGTTGGTTTGTGCCATAGAGAGATACATAAAAAACATTCACACAAAATTTAATATAAATCGGTTCAGTAGAACTTGAGATATCGTGCATGTCAGTTTAAAAAAAGTAGTTTCGAAAAAAACGAGTTTAAAGTTTTGATTTTTAGTCACTAAAAGGGCTATAATTCGTTAAATAATCGGAATTTTGAAAATCTTTTCAAGGGCATATTCTTGAATGTCAACTTAGAAAATATGAAGAAAAAAAAAATTCGATTTTTTTAAATTTCTAGACTAGAATACCCCCTTAAATGAATAATTGAAAATGTAAGAGAATAATTGTCGAAAGGGGAAAAGAAATATGTCGATTGAAGTTAGCCACGGTTTGAATGTCGTAAAGAAAAGTTTAACCTCTTCCGAGCAATAATGCACCTTCTTGTATCTTTCAAAAACAACACGACGATCTTATGTAATATATTCGGACATGTGCGAATAAGAAGAAGAAGAAAATTGCAGTATTGTCGATAAAACGTGTGTTCGGATCTGTCTGGTGTGTGTGTGTGTGTGTGTGTGTTAAGTAGTCATCATTTCGTAAGAGAACGCACCATCATCACACATGGAAAATAACTTAACAACGCGTAATGGCCTCTGTAAAGCGGCAACACGTTTGTAGCGATCCATGAACAGGGTTCGCAGTTAGAGAAATAAAGAAAAAGATAGATAGGTAGATAGATAGATAGATAAATAGATAAATAGATAAAAAGAGATAGAAATAAATTCTGTATCTGCGATTTACGTAACAACACCACACTTGACGACACGACTATCGTCGATATGATTCGTGTGACACAATCGAGAATAGACGGAGAAAAACAGATGACTTATAGTTTATCGTTGTTAACAAGCTATCGTCCTCGAAGGTTCATTCACAAAGTTGTAAATAGAAAAATGGCGGACACTACGCTAAGCGTACACAGGTGTGTCGTTGCTGATGTTAATGATGACTAGTAATTATTATGAGAGACACTATGATTTTGAACATTTTCTTGAAAAATATTGAATTGGTGGAAAAAAAATGTCGGATTTCCTATTGAATAATGATAAAAAATCCGACCTAATGTTTTCAAAGAAAATGTTAAAAATCATTGTGTCTCTCGTAATCATTACTTTCTTTTTTCCATCAACCCAATAAATATTCTAAAAAAGAAAAAAAAACACCACAGTATCCTATTTTAAATTTCATGGCAAGTGAATTATTATAGGCAACAAGGCGGTAGGCAGAATACGTCGAGCAGAACAAAAACACGATCTCTCGTTACGCGTTCCTAAGAAGAAGAAGAAATAATAACGGATGTGTAGGGGAAAGGAGGAAGAAAATATTCGTCGAAGCGAAACACGAAGAAAGAGAATAATAATCGGAAAAACATGTTTCAAGATATAGGCAGACGATCATCATCATCATCATCATCATATTTATATCTTTATTTACTCTATCATTTTTTTCTCTCTTAACCCTAAAAAGAAGCTTAGAAAAGATAAATAAAAATGGCTGTCGTCAGGTTTATCTCCATCTTGAAACTACGAAGATACCGTACGCAAGTAACAGAGGAGGGGATTCGTTGATTTTCTATAAGTTAAATCATAAATTTTATTGTTGATTGGACTACAACAGAAAGAGAGAGAGAGAGAGAGAGAGAGAGAGAGAGAGAGAGAGAACAAAAGGAAAGATGTATAAAACGTTCCTATATTGGTCGTAATTGGTTGCTATTACTCTGCATACGTGTGAATCGTCGGATTAAAGTATATTGAGGTTAGAATAACATTTAAGTGCAAGTAGAAGATGTAATGGAGATGGAAAGGGGGGGGAGGAGGAGGAGGAGGAGGAGGAGAAGGAATATTAAATGGGATATGTAAGATTATACTTTTAATATTGAATTCTACGCATATCCCGTGCGTGGTGATGGTTGGTGATGCGACGTATAAAAGAGAAATATTTTAGATTAGAAAATGTGTGTAAACATAAAATGTCATTATAAATGATTGACAGAAAATTTGAATGGTTATATAATATCGATACCATTGTTTATTTCAAAAATAAAAAAAAGAAAGGAAAGGAAAGGAAAGAAATATAGATAAGGATGGATAGAGAAAAACGTAGGGGGGAACGAAGTAAATGTGTATTGTATGGAAAATAGAGCGCGTTTAACATGCGAGTAACGTTGCAATTGGCACGTCTTGTCGAGACATCGAATGCTCTTTCGAGGTTAGAAGTGCATTGCACTGTTGCATGCATCATGCAATAGCGCACGAACGGAATGACGAGTACGACACACGATGAGAGAAAGAAATGGCGCGTGTATGTGTGTGTGTGTGTGTGTGTGTGTGAGAGAGTGAGTGCGAGAGTGAGTGAAGAAATAAAAAAAGAAAGGATAAAACGAATCTGAGGAAAAAGAAGAAATAATATCGAAGAAACTTGCATGACCTCATTTATTTGAAACCCGAGAAAAACAAGAAAAGAAAGAAGAAAAAAGAAAAAAAAATCTTCGAGCAATTTTCCTGTCGTGATTAATCTTTTTAATTAAACGTTCCTCCTCCGTGCATATGATCAAATAATAAATGATTTGCTTAATAATAACAATGATGATGATAATGATGATGATAATGTATTTACAGCCAATAGAATGATTGCACATAAAATCTCATGAAACAAATATAAACCGAGTTAAAGTTCGATTCTTATTAAAACGTTTTGCATATACGGACAAAATGTCCGTCCTGTCTGTATGTATGTATGATGCGCGTGTACTGTTGGTTATGTGTCGAATCCGACATTCGACCTATGTGAATGCGAAAGTACGAAGTTGACCGAATGTAACCGAGTCTCACTTTTCTATCTCTTTCTATTTCCCCCACCCATCACACACACACACACACACACACTCTTTAGGCAAATAGTAGTATACCTACGTAAAGTGAAAACGTTTTGATATATTTATGTTGGTAAGTTGGTAGCAGGAATTTGTTTCGTGAATTCAAGTTAGAATTTCATTCACTTTAAAAGTAAGTGAGTGAGTGAGTGAATAGTGTGTGTGTGTGTGAAAAAGAGAAACGGAGCTCCCCAAATTACGCAATGATGTCGACGCCGCTGCGAAGACGGATAAGATGACTACGAAGAGGTGGAAAGGAGGGGAGGGGAGGAGAATGACGATATGGTTTGGTTCTCTCTGTCTTCTCTGAGGCTAACTTAACTTGCTTCTCTTGCGGTCGTCTTGAAAGTCGAGCGCATACATACATACATACATACATATATATATACATGCATGTATACATGGATACATGTATGTAAATCGAGCTATACGGCTCTTTGGTCGAGGCTCAAGATTAAGGACACAGAACGTTGTGCAAGAAGAGGGTTATCTAGATATGAGTATATCGAATGACCTCTCTTGCTTACTTGCCTCCTAACTCGCTTTCTTTTAATGTGGAATAATACATACAGAAGTCAGTGAACGGACCAGTCGATAATACAGTTTTTTTAACCAACCTCTACGTCACTATGACCCTAAAAAAAATAAATAAAGGCTACGTACCCGTTAAACACACTCCTATACCAAAGGAGGGACTATAAATAGGCATTTATTTATATGTAAGATGTGTGTATGTAACCCGTTGATTGAAAATAATAGAAATAAGGGTTTCGAGAAGAATTAAATACTACTATAGATGGTATTTGGCAAAAGAAATCGTTTCACGAAAAATCATAAGTATAATAATCCAACGCATACACACGTACCATCAGTTGATACTTTGGTTGCGTTCCTTGGAGTAATGTTGGTAGGAATTGGTGGTGTAGTAATGGTGGTGGTGGTGGTGTGTTCGAAAAAGATACGCCTTCTGTGAGAAAATGAGAGGTCGAGCATGAGAAAGGGCTTCTCTCCCTTTGTTCTAAGGCATAACGGACGGACGGACTGACTGACTGACTGACTGACTGACTGACGGATGGATGGATAGATGGATGGATGGATGGACGGATGGAATTAAGGTTGGATCCTATTACCTTCTTCGGCTGGCCTTTCGTTGCTCGTCTGTAAAATTTCCAATATGGCTGCCGTCCAAATATAAAAAAACATTAATCTCAGAGTTTCTTCCTTTCAATACCAACGACACGTCCGCTCTAAACCATTAAGAATAATGTCAAATCTTTCTTCAAATATGACGATAGCGATATTGCACAATGAATTTAATTAACAATTAATAATAATAGCAATAATAATAATAATAATAATAACAAAAAATGTAAAATATATTTACATATATATATATGCGCACGTAATAAAACAATAAAATAAATTTATTTCATCATGGCCGTCGAATAACTACTAACCAACTGATGACAGGAGAGGATAAATAATCCATGGAAATTCTATTCGACAATTAAAATAAGATTTATCGTCATTTTATAATACAGGCCTCAGCCACGTCTCTTAGTCGTCGTAGTTTCTTATAGAAAAATATAGAAGAAAAACACGAAGAAAAACACGATGACACACACAAACGCGTGCCACTGGCCTTTTACGAACAGATAAAACGTTGTGCGACCTTTGGAGTCTTTGGTTTCAGTTACACGAAGTGTAACCGAGATTCTTTTTTTTACTTTTATTTTATCATCATCTTTATTTCTTTTCTTTTTGTTTTTTGTTTTTACCATTTCCTTTATCAATCTTTTTTTTCTTTCCTTTTCATTTCTTTTCTTTTCTACAGAATTTAACGAGTCAGTTCGTCTAATCATTGTACGCACCTTTTGTCGTTTATCATACAAAATGGCTCGATATACGGATATGTAAGCGATAACGAATATGGCCTTGCACGTACTTATGCCGGACGATTAAGTCCGAGGACTATTCGCACGGATACAAGTAACGTTTCCACGTATGGATATATATTATGTATATATGTGTATTCAACGATGATGATAACAAGCACCACGGCCTTGCTACATATGAACTACTACTATTACTACACTACTACTACTACTATTACGTCGTCGTCGTCGTCGTCGTCGTCCGTTAATGTCCATGTCTTTTTTTTCTTTCTTTCTTACTTTTTCTTGGACGTATCTACATGTAAGGGAAAAAAGATTTAGAATACTACTCAAGAAAGGTACTTTTTTCAGTCTTTTCGTTACTTGTTGAAAATCCGACGAACTCTCTTCCGTTTCAGTTCTTTTATACTTTTAGCACACATTAAGTCGTCTCGTCTTATAGTTAAAGCAAGTTAACTTAGGTTAGGGTTTTGACTAGTGCGTATTATATATTTATATATATACGTATTTTATCATTTGTGTGTATCTTTCTGAAGGTTAATAACCATACCAAGAGTTTGGGTAATGTATGCATATATGTGTGACTTTCTTTTTTTCGAAAATGGCTCACATATCCACCTTATCTCTAACCACTATTACAGTAATTCGCAATATTCGTGTACTGTAGTAGTACATCATACAGCATAGAAAGAGAGTTAATTAACAGATTTTAAGGTTAGGTTATCATGCAAGGTATCTTCCTGTTAACGATCGTATATATCCAACAAAAGGATTCCTCGAATGCCGAGACCGGGTTAAAACCATTAATTATCTATTCTTACTTGGGTAATTAGCTCTACGGTAAGATGAGATAGAAAAAGGAAGAAACGGGGGGTTAGGAAGAGAATAGGACTTCGATCGATGTACGTAGTTGTAGAGTACGTAATACTTTACTAGTATTAGTTTCACAAAATGGCGGCATGCGAAACTTTTTAAACGAGTCCCAACATTTTCTTCTCGTGCCTCGATCCCATTTGTTAAGAAAAGTGTTCTCTCTCTCTCACTCTCTCTCTCTCTCTCTCTCTCTCTCTCTCTCTCACACACACACACACACACACACACCTTCTTTTTTTTCTATATAATGATATATAATATCGATTAGAAAAAAAAAGAATGTCGACTTTAATTCGAATGAATTTCATCGAAAAAACTTAAATGATTGAACTGAATGTAGGAGGGGTGGAGGAGGAACGAATGGAATATTTTTTGAACAAATATTTTGTTTGTTGTATTTCCTTTCGAAGTTAGCATACCTTGCGTAAAATGAAGGAGAGGGAGAAGGAAAAGATATTACGTCATCCGAAGTGTGGCTGCAAAAGTTTCAGCAGCTAACGAAACACGAACGTTGTTGAAGTTCTCAAAGGTCTTACGTAAGAGGAAGGTAGCCGCCACGTGTCGCAAAATATCACGAATAGCGTCTTTTGTACCAACGTGTTCCTCTTCTCTAACTCTCCTCCTCCACCGATTCCTTCCTCATCCTTCTCTTCATCATCATCACCTCTCAACTCCCCACCACTCCCCCCTATTCTACTTTACTCTACTCCTATACTCTCTCTCTCTACAACACACTTCATCATCAAATGCAACGTGCTAATTTTGAAAGGTGCCAACTTTAAAAACTAACCTCGAAAATGAACTCATCTTTTGCTAATGAAATATAAGAGGACAATTCCCCCCCCCCCCACACAACACACACATCCATTCGATTTTTTCTCCAGAGATATCTGACTTTTAGTTTAAAATTAAATAATATAAAAATATCTAAATTGTATTTCTTGTACACATTAGAAGTTATTTAATGGGGAAGAACATTTGTAATGATTGATAATCAAGTAAAAAAATGGCGGTGCAATTTTTGTTATTGTCGTCTTTTGTTAGCTTCAAGAGAAGAAGACCTTCGGTTTTCTAATAATCTTTAGTGGTTTTGTTTTTGCAAAATGTTGGTATTACAGAGAGAAGAAGAGTACTTTGTTCGTGTGTATGTGTTGTGCGTTTGTGTGTACCAGAATGAGAAAACACAGGATGGCCTCCGTTTAACTTCGACTTGGCAATAATCTAATGCGTTTATAATGAGTAATTGAACGACTCTCTCTGATAATAAGTGTGAGCAATTTACTGGAGAAGAGAGAAACTTAACGGCAAAGAAACGTGTGGTTTTCCAATGTACACAATAGTACATATATATAAACGTTGTATATACATACACAGATATATTTTAGCCTCGAAACCAAAGCCGACTTGATGAAATACGTCGTCGTGTTTGACTGACTTTTATATAACTTCTCTCACTCTTCTAGTTATAAATATAAAAATACACCGAATAAAACAAAACGGAAAACAAATAGAATTAAATCAGCAGTTAATAAACAAATTACTGTACAATAATAAATTATCTATTTTTATTAGGTGTTGGATTTAATTCGTAGCGTTTTTTTATTAAAAAATAACGATTTATTTGAAATGAAAGTAAAAAATTACATTATTGAAAATACTGCCCATCGCTTGCCACTACTTTTTCCCATTTTTCAGGTAACTGTCGTATACCCCGTCGAAAAAACTCTTCGTCCTTGGAGGCAATCCATGAATCGATCCAATTTTGGCAATCCTCATAAGATGTTAATTTTTCCCCTGATAAACCATGAGCCGTTGATCGAAACAGGTGGTAATCCGAAGGGGCAATATCCGGAGAATACAGCGGGTAGGTTAAGACTTCCCATTTCAATGTTTCCAGGTATGTTTTCACTGGTTTCGTCGCCACGTGAGGTCGAGCATTGTCGTGCAGTAAAATAACTTTATCGTGCCTTTTGCTCCATTCCGGCCGTTTTTCCTTCAATGCACGACTCAAACGCATCAATTGTAACTGGTAGCGATCTCCAGTGATGGTTTCATTGGATTTTAACAATTCATAATAAAGTATACCTTGTTGATCCCACCAAATACAAAGGAGGAGCTTAGATCCATGAATCAATTTGCGTTTTGCCACTGATGATGATGGTTGTCCGGGCTTAACCCATGATTTTCTACGCTTAGGATTGTCATAATGTATCCATTTTTTATCACTAGTAACAATACGATGTAAAAAACTTTTTCTTTTGTGCCGTTCCCACAAAAACACTTTATTTAGGATAAACCTCAACATATTTAAATAATAGTAACATGATGTTATTAACAATTAAAACAATATTTGTAGTAAAAATAAAACCTTGTTAGAGTTCATTCCAACACCTAATATGTATTGTAATTTTCATGATTTTTTGAAAAGAAAGATCTGACCGCGAAATAAAAATGGCGTTTTCTAGAAATAGCGTCACCTGGATCCAAACATAGCCGCCAAATCTAATATTAATATTCGTATTTATTAAAAATTAGAGGCTATAAAAAGAAAAAAAGTAAAAAATACTCGTAAATAATTCTCGCGAAGGAAAGATAAGTTTAGGGGGAACAATAATAAGAAAAAGAAAGAAAGCAATGAAATGAAAAATAAACTAATTAATTAAATATATTATTATAATCTAGAAATTTGTGTCCATTTGTAAAAAAAAATAAAAAAAATCGCGAACTAACCTTTTTTAAAAATGGCGTCATCATGGTACAATGGAATATTTCAGAATATTTATTATTAATATTCCTATATACTTATCTCGATGTAGTTATATTAAGAAACAAAAGAAGAACAGAAAAATGATTAATATAATATTAGAAATCGTAAATAATTTTCTTGACAGTGAAGGATATATAATAATCCAGAATAGAACGATTCAAAAAAAGAAAAAGAAAAAGAAAAAGAGAAAGAAAAAGAGAAAACAAAAAAGAAGAAAATCGTTGACTCCAAGAGAGTTTGCTTGGTGCTTTGCTCTTTCGCCGATGGCATAAGTGTGTCATGGCCAGCCGGTAGTAGGAACGACGCTCGTTTAGTCGAGCCAGGAAAGCTTCTGTGCCGATATACGCCGTTCAAAAGGTGAGTGTACACTGGGACGATATATATACATCTATGTATTGGTACGCTTTTACGTATGTGTGTGTGATTAGTATTTGTGTAAGTATATATATATATAAATGTCTAGATTTTTACATATAGAGATATAGAGATATAGAGATATAGAGATATAGATATAGATATATGTACATATGGGATAGAAAGAGGGGGAAAGAAGGTGAAGGAGGGATGATGTGTAGAACAGCATTACAGCCATATACGAGAAACGTTGCAGGTGGAAAAGGTTATTACGAGAACCATCTCTCCACCTCCACCTCCTCCACCTCCTTCCCTATTGCTACATTACCTACCTCCACCTTTATCCTCTCCCACATGCCAGACGCATTTTACCTTTACGAGCATCGAGGCTTTAACTAAATAAAGAAAGAAAGAAAGAAAGAAAGAAGGAAAGAAAGAAAGAAAGGAGGAAAGAAAGAAAGAAAGGAGGAAAG
>JACGTP010000880.1:0-16423 GCA_023678845.1 Mischocyttarus mexicanus
CTCTCCCTTTTACGACCGCCTACCGTTCGTTATTAATCTTCCGTGCAAAAGTTGGCAACGCCTGGATATTAATCATGACCGGGCATCGCGGTAATTCCGTGGGACCTACTAATCACAGGGCAAGACCAATTAATTCGTGGCGTTATAGAGCGGTTACGTGCCCATGCGAGAGAGGAAGAGAGAGTGGAATTGGATCGAGAAAGGAACGATCGGAGTGCGACTACGTATACCTAATACCTACCTTTTATTTCTCTCTTTTTCTCTCTCTCTCTCTCTGCTCTTTGTTTTTCATTTCCTCCAGCCTTCAAAATGTTCGATTACTCTACTGAAACTTTAGCACGTTTAATGCCACAAATAATTCAATTAAATACTATAAAAAGGGAATTTTTTATTAACCCTTTGCGCTCCGCTGGCTCCTCTCACGGGATATCAAAGTATATTAGTTATTTCTATATTAGTATATTAATTATTATTAACGCGTGTAAACTACAATAAAAGGGGTCTCTTGGTCAGATACCAAGAATGTTGCGAACAGTTTTTAAAAAAATATCTTACAGTAGAAAATGAATAATGCAATAAAGTTAGAAGAAGAATAAGTAAGAGAAGACTAAATTGGAATGGAAGATCGATTTCCTTACGATAGAAATATCTTCTTAGAGGAGTGTTGTCGAACACAGTTGAGAAATCAAAGACGACGAAGAAATTAGTATGGTGTTACAGTGAAACTTTCCAAGCGCTACGGAACGTTTTCAATAGAATTCCAGAAACGTTGAAGAGAATAAGGACTCTCTCTCTCTCTCTCATTCTTTCCCTTTCCCTTTCTCATTCTCGCTCTGCCGAGTATCATCGATTTCGAAGTGGAACGAGAGACAGAGATCTTGAAAGTGGTAAGAAAGAGGGGGTGGTGGTGAGTGGTAGAAGGGAGTTGGAAAAGGGATACGTGTCTCTTCTTCAGGCTCCATTAGTTGGAAATCTGCTGCGGTTCGTGGAAAGCATCCGGACTGGATGATGGGACTTCTGTGTCCAAAGGGCAAAACGTCGGTCAGGAACGAGGGAAAGGAAGGAAGGGTTTCGTGGAGGTGACGCTTCAGATGGAGAGGAGAGAGGGTTGGTATACGCGTTAAGAGAACCCTGGAGAGGGGAGGGACAAGAAGATAGAAAGACGATGAGTAAAGGTACAGAGAGGGAGAGAAGAAAGATAGTCGAGCAATAAGCAGCTAGAAACTTGGCTCACTTCCAGACAGGAAGTAATACCGGCTTTTCTAAAAGTTGCAGAGTTCGCTCTCGCTTACTCGTCCGATTCACTAGTTTCCTTCACTCGCTCGCTCGCTTTTCTCGCTTTTCTCGCTTTTCTCGCTACCAGTGCTCGTCTTCTTCGCTTCGTAAGCTACTAAAACAAGATGGACTCGTCCGAAGTAATAGTTTGGACTATGGCTAACGAGCGCGATTGTTTGGAGATGCTGATAATTACGTTACCTTCCTTTTTCTCTCCGCCTATCTCCATCTTTACCTTCCATCTTTCTTCCCTTCTCTTCTTACTTTATCTCTCTCTCTCTCTCTCTCTCTAGTGACAGTTTTAGACGCGAGGATAACGAGCCTTATCCTTCTTATTCTTCTCCTTATTCTTCCTCATCTTCAACTTCCTTTCGTCGTTTATCCTAAAACTCCGGTCGAGCTAACGTCGAACTTTAAGTTGACTTGTTTTTAACAAGCTTTTAGAAAAAGTGTGAGAACAAGATAGAATGTTACGACATAATTGAATGACTTGAAGAAAAAACTAGACAACACTGGACAATTTGTTCTAGTTCGTAGTTATGTAATTATCTCAAATTTACAGCAACAAAAATATTTTGCTTTTAACTTTTCTCCTAATTTAATTCACTCTTAAATGAGATTCTTTTTTAATACAAAATTAAATCACAATTTTGTAATCGATTTCGATCAAACTCGATGAGAAATCTAAACAATCGTTGTGTTAATTATCACTGGAAATAGTATAAAAAAATATAAATGTTTATTAAAATAACGAGAATGATAAAAAATAGATAGAAAGCATTATGTATATATAACTTGCATGCATGAGCAAAGATGAAAACAACGCTCGTTATGAGTGCATCTGCTCGTGAAACTCGTCCTTTCTATTGGCATTAGACTAACATCACTTAGACCTCACCGAGAAAACTTTGCAATACTCTCCCATATTGTTGTCACGAGTATGGAAGTATGCAATGCTTTCATGAACGTTCACGTGAGTACATATATGTGTATATATATACAACTGAGAGTGGAATTATACACGGACTCATAGAAATAGGATGCAAACGAGAATGCTTGTTAGGGAAACTGCTCTCATACGAATCGTTCTCGTGGTTTTCCTCTTTCTCTTTCATTGAGTGGGAGGAAAAGAAATAGGGAGAGGAAGAGAAATAAAGAGAGAGAGAGAGAGAGAGAGACGAGGTCGATGGGTAGCATGGAGGATGTTTACTCATTACAGGTAAATACAATCCATCATTCCCTTTTTCCAACTCTCTCCCAATATCGTCCTTCAGAAGCATCCTTCGAATTGCAAAGATCCACGTTCATGATGCTCTTAACACAGTTCGTTCTCATGTATACTGAAATTAATATCTTTCTCTCCTTCGTAATAATACTCCTTTCATCAACTCCTTCTGTTTCTTTTTTTCTTATTTTGTAATTATATAGGCGTACATATGGATAAATACGTATAGTTTATGTGAACCGATATTAGATGAAAATTTGTAGCAGATAAATTGTATTATTTGCTTTATTTAAGAGTAGCCGCAAATGCACATTTGTTTGAGTAACTCGAAGAGGTGGTACTTGAAAGTAAAGCTACCGCGAGTTGTTCTTGAGTGTATTTCTAGCTAATGGATATTGTAATTTCATGCTTTCAGATAGTGGACTCTTTAACGCAGTATTTACTAACAAGAAATACTCTCTCTCTTTCTCTCTCTCTCTCTCTCTCTCAATTCTTGATAGTTTTAGTTTTAGGTAGTAGGCTCAATTTGGATTAAACACGAGAACATATCTGTTAATAATATTTATTTAAAAGTTTGTCATTGTAAGAAAATAATGTTTTACTTTAAAACAAGGCCTTGTATGGAACTATAAAAAACATATGATTTTCTTAAAGCAGACATTCTCTTTTTTTTTCACTAATATTTCCATTTTTTGTTTGTAGTTAAAAATAACCGAGATATATCCTTGGCGTTTGATTTTAAATGGTGGGTGGTACATTTGCGAAGAATAAAAAGGATTCACAAAGTATTCGATTATCGTGATGATAAACTTTGTATTTCCTCTGTGTGGAGGGAAATTGATGAAATAAAAGAAAATATATTTCACTCTATATGGAGAAGGCAGAAGTCTCGTTATCGATATCCCAGTCACAATGATTGAAAGCAACGGAAAGAGATGATACATGGATCATACTTTCTTTTGTAGTTTCGAAATATTTTTATTAAACGATTATCAATGCTTCTCACAGTTCAAAGGATAACTGAAATTTTCCCATTAAATCGTTTCACAAGCTGCAATATACGTTGATGGAAAATTATCAATGTTCTATTACTTTTTTTTCTTTTTATCACTCCCAACCGAGTGATATTATTATTCGTGTTTTCCCACAAAATGAATTAACTATAAAAGGGGAAATTTATTAACAGATTTGATCGATACCTATGATCAATAATTACTCAAAAGAATATTATACGAAAAACGGTATATTAATAAAAAAATAAAGCGCAACAATTAATTTGTTAATTACTTTTCTTATCGGTATTGATGTCGTCTTTAGGCATTCGAATGATAATTCGAATGCCGATTACCGATTATCACGGAAACGAAGCACATTTTGTTCACGCTCTCGCGTGTGGAAAATCACAAAAGTTGTATGTTCTAGTTTTGTTTACACGTTTCTAGGAGTGGACGTATATATACAATAGTAAAGCAACATAGTGGTAGAGGGTTACCACGTTAGTGGAACTTTCCGTGCGAGGTGAGAAACACTTTATCATGGACATCCTCCGTTAGTAGAACACTATACATATATCCGAAAGTCTGCAGAGCCTCGGCCCATTACTGAATCTTTACGACGCTTCGTGAAACCTTGCACTCGCAAGTATTGTATTTTTGCCCCTCTTTTAATTGAAACATTAATCTTCCTTTCCTTTCGTCCTTTCTTTCTCATTCCCCGAACTGGAAGTATACACGGATACGATACCTAATAAACTTTGTTTTCCTTTACCTATTTTATTTTCAGTCCTATTAATTAAAGGTGCATTAAATAATGTCAATCCATTTAATCCTTTAGACATTTTCCAATTGAAAACTAATGAATATTTCTATGATAAAAAAAATAGACGGATATATACTTATCGTAAAATAACATCGAATCTCATGGTCGGGGTAAAACATAATCGATTCGAAAGTAGGAAGACTGATCGAGGTTTTATCTTTCCAAAAGTGCAAACTTTGCATTGCGAGATTGAAAGTTTACATTCTTACTTTTGTAAATGATCATGATTCTTCGTATGATTTCTTAGATTAACAAATATTCGTCCAGTAATTTTTTACACTGCCAGAAAAATTAAGTAAAAAAGTTAACAATATTTTAAACAAGGAAAATCACATCAGTCGGTGTAATAATAATAATAATAATAAGATTCTTCTTCTTCTGAAGATTATTCGGAAAGTTATACGAGTCGATTACAATGAAAAATATAGGAACGTATTATTTGAAATTTTATTCCATCGGATGAACGAATAGATGATAAATCGAGAATGATATTATGAGCTTGGCTAAGACGAAGATATGAAAATATCTCGATATTTCCAGATAATCGGTCTATATACATGCATACACAGGCATACATACATACATATATATATGTATATCTCATATCTTATATCTCATAAATGTTGAACGTGAAATATCCATGCCAGATGAATAAAGTGGAAAGTTGCTTTAAGCCGGTAAAGGGGGTTTGATCGTTTCTACTCGTTTAACGTTGAACATCGATATCCTCTTTTCCGACGACAAAAGAGAGTCCTATTGCTATGGGGGGTAGGAATGAGTGGGAGGATGTAAGGAGTAAGGGAAACTGACGGTGACGAAGCCGAAGAAGGATGAGAACGACGAAAAGAGAGAATCAAGCTCGGATATCGAATGAGAAACGCGACTACTTTCTCCTTAACTTAGGATCACAACTAACTTCTTTTTCACTCACTGGAAAGTAACTCTGTAAGTTTTAAAGGAAGATTTGCATAGGGGAGGAGGAGAATAATTTCTTTTACCGTAAGATGAAAATTTACAATTCTACAAAATTGTTCTGCTTCGAATAATGCTATATCAACCTTTGCGTAAAACTTCGGTATTCTTTAAATAATATTTCTTCGATTATATAGAAGATCATTTTTAATTATACAAATGGTCAATATTGTCGATTATTAAATTTTCAATAATTCCTTTAATATTTAATAACCTTTCTTTATTATTTTCTGTTATACAGGTGTAAGGAGTCTGGAAGATACCTGAAGGAACTTCCACCAACCGCAGTGATTATTTGCTTTCACAACGAAGCCTGGTCGGTTTTGTTAAGGACAGTACACTCAGTATTGGACAGATCACCGGATCATCTTATACAAGAAATTATTCTCGTTGATGATTTTTCCGATATGCGTAAGTAATTAATCGATTTTATTCCTGTGAGGTAGCACAGGACGAAGCGATTTCTAAGGACACGCTGAAAATTCCAAAAAATTGAAACACCCTTAACATATACGGTGTGCACTAATGGCACGACGAACTCATTCATTTATGGCATCATCCTGATGTTATATTATACCAATGGCAACCGTTTGTTAACTTTTTAGCGTACTCCATGGTTTTAGAATAGATCGATTAATTGCAATATATCTCTGTTTCGTTCAATCAAAACGTAACCAAGCTCGATGTGAATAAAATCGGATCCCCCACACATTTCCACCCACCCCCATCTCCCTTTCGTATCTTTCTGTTTCTCTTGCTCTCTATCTTTCTGTATCTATTCCCGTATCATATTTCGATAGAAAATTTCCAAATGTCGATACGCACTGATAGCCGATCTCTATATGCAATCTGTTGTTTTTATCATGATATACAGGAAGAGAAACCTTTTTTTTTCCTCTTTTTATGATTTTTATTTCCATTTCTATTTTTATTTTTATTTTCTTTCAATGTATGTATTTCCTTTCTCATCTGTTATTGATATAGTTTTTTTTGTTTTCTACAAAATAAAAAAAATAGGAAATCAACAACCATCGATGATTGGTTCTATGAAATCTCCAAGAGTTGATAAATCTTTAACGTCTATCTGTAGATCAATAATAAAAAATCAAAGCAAGCAAGAGAGAGAGAGAGAGAGAGAGAGAGAGAGAGAGAGAGAGAGAGAAATGGGTGGAAAAATAAATGAAAAGGAGTTTGACCGTGGCAATTCCGTTTAAAGGTACGAGATAAGCCGTTTTATGTTAGTGACCGGAAGTGGGCTTCATAAACATACTCGCGCGGACTTTTGTTGAGGGGCAAGCAATGTTAGTCTACGGGACCGTGATTACCGATAGAAACCAGCTGATAATTTTATCATAGAAATGAGATAATAAAGTTCCTTCGTTCCCTTTTCTCTCTTTCTTGTTCCTTCGCTCTCTCTTTTCTTTCTCTCTCTGTTTATTTTCTACGATTTCCGTGCAACCTTCGTTCGTCCGGTTGGCGGTGGTTGCATGTCACGAAAGCCAGCGGTGGCAGCTTAGTTTCAAACACGCGAATCGACTCGAAAAAGTTGCTTTATTTTTATTTTTTAAACCTGTTCCCTTTTTTCTTTTTTTCTTTTCTTCTCCTAAAAGTTCTTTCACTCACTCGTGTATTTCTCATATTTTATATTTATAACACCTTATCGCTCTCGTTCACCCTTATATGCCTTCACCTTCGTCATTATTTTTCCGATTGCATGATGAGAGAAAGAGGAAAATAAATAAATAAAAGAAAAAGATAGAATAATGAAACGTCGGAAGTAGTCTATTTTTGATATTTTAACGTGAAACATAAAATAAAATAAAATAAAAACAAGAGAAAAACTACGGGCTTAAAAATGTTTTTTTTTTTACATTTACATCAAAATCCAATTTGTGTCGGCCCAGGTAGGAGTGTTCCTACGCATGTGTGTGTGCGCGTTAATAAAATTTCCTTGTTTTTATACGTCACCGTTGACATCATTCTGATGGTGTCAGACCAGGAAATAAAAGAAAAAGAAGAAGAAGAAGAAACAAAAAGTAAAATTAAAAAATTGAAAGAAAATAAACGAGGGATTGTTCAAAGAGCAAAGTTTTGTCTCCTTATCAAGATGAAAAAAGTAGAAATGAAGAAGAATTGGAGGAGTGAGATGTAAGTTTTATCCGCGTCTTTTGATTTCTCATTCTTCCTTCCTTCCTTCTTCTTTTTCTTCCTCTTTCTCTTTGGTTCAAAGATGCAAATGGTATGCGGGCTTCATGTAAGTTCAACCACGTTGCGAACATTCCAAGGATTTTATCGATTTCCTTGGCCATTTCCATAGAGCAAACAGGAATGGAAGATAACGCGACGCGGGTCACAACGATCCACGAACGGCGGAATCCCTTTATAAACCATATCCATAGTCAAGCGAGCTTAGACCATGTAGATTTAGGATCACCGTCCGGGGTCTCTCTTGCAAAGCTATTGTAACGGAGAATAAATCAAGGGACGTTCACTAATTACTTCGGCCTTCTGAAGCGCACTTCTGTGGTCACACCCACCTCACTCCCATCTTCTCCTATCCTCGTAAATTTAAATATCGTGTATATATCGTCGTTACGTGTTCTTTGGTATACAGTTATAGGTAAATCTTCAATTTATAATCATTCCAATTTTATCTAACATCGTGTCGTTTATTATTTCCTTTTTTTTATATATATATACACATCCTGCATACACTGTATATAGAAAAAGAAATAAAAAATAACATTTAAATCGAGTACTTCTGTATAAATACTTTTTAGATGAAACATAAACAGTTCGTAATCGTTAATGGCGTGTATAGTGAAACGCATTCCCCACCCTTCGCCCCTCCACTTGGCCGAGTTTCTTTTTCAACCGTGCAATCACGAAATGCAGTATCTTTTAAGAGAGTTATTTAGGAAAAACGACTTTTTAGTTTTTGATGCAGTTTTTTTTTCTCAAGAGCAATGTGTTATTGCAAGTTGTTCTTTTCCTTTTTATTTTTAAAATGCAAGAAAGCAATGACATTTATTTCTTTTATTGGTAAAAAGACAAAAGATTGATTTTCTTCTCCAAAAAACGTTACGTGTCTCGTGAGAATAATTTAACAAAATGATACTCCTGTTATACACCATTTCATGTATGATATATTTCATTGGATACGTCGGTGCATTTTGTTACCGAGAAACACGCGTTGACGTTTTAGGAAGTTTCGATTTGCATACTATCGATGCACTAAAATATACCGATCACGTCCAGAATGCGTTACCTTGGGTTCGCTAACTCAATCCATGCAAAGTTTAAATCGTAAATCATAAATTGGAAAATATACGAATATTATTATTACATACAATATATATATATACGTAGATGTGAGTGTAGAATAAATTCCAATAGAAAAAGAACCAAATCATAATTTAATTTTTCCATTGAAAATTTCCAATTGAATTCAATCGATCAATCGCATATAGAATATAACAGACAAATACGTACAAGTTTCGAGATTTGTTATTATGTATTTAATAACGAAATAAACCATCGATCGATTATTTGCAAAATTCTTTTCAGCTCATTTGAAACGGCAGCTGGAAGATTACATGATGAATTATCCAAAGGTGAAAATCATTCGTGCTCAAAAACGAGAAGGATTGATCAGAGCTCGTCTCCTTGGTGCTACCGCTACCAAGGCACCGGTCCTCACGTATTTGGACAGTCACTGTGAATGTACCGAAGGATGGCTCGAACCTCTTTTGGATAGAATCGCGAGGGATCCAACGACGGTAGTTTGTCCAGTGATCGATGTTATCGATGACACTACACTCGAGTACCATTGGAGGGACTCAGGTGGTGTAAACGTCGGTGGCTTCGATTGGAATCTTCAGGTAAACCAATCCAGAATTGACTTTAATTTAAGTAACGATTTCACGGGGGTTGAGGTGGGGGAGGAATGAAAACTGTCCGGACAAATCCTAGAATTCTGGAAACCTGAGTAAACAGAAGTGAGATTATCCATTTTCTTTCTTTCTTTCTCTCTTTCTTTTTTTCTTCCTGAGATATTCGAAGGAATTTTAATTGGAAACTGACGATTAAGCTGAAAACTGTGTAACATCAATTACACTTTATATCTTTTTTCTCTTCTTTTCTTATAATATCATCTCATTTTTTTGTATAATAATAAAAAAGAAAGGAAAATAGGAACAAGTAGAAAAGTTGGTTCTAAACGATTTTCCTTTTTTTTTCTTTCATCTTGTGAAAGCGTTGTCGTTATGCTAAATAGGTAAGTTTGTCAAGTTTTACGACGATATACCTTCTGTATTTTAATCAGTTCAACTGGCACGCGGTACCGGAAAGGGAGAAGAAAAGACATAAGAATCCGGCGGAGCCTGTTTGGTCACCAACGATGGCGGGTGGTTTGTTCTCGATAGATCGTGTTTTCTTCGAGAAACTCGGTACATATGATAGTGGATTCGATATCTGGGGCGGTGAGAATCTCGAGTTGTCCTTCAAGACTTGGATGTGCGGAGGTAAGATTAATGTTAATATTTATGATCCTGATCATTTTAACGTAACTAGTTTCTTTTGAGTAATTGATTCGTGAAACTCGGTTTTAAATATATACGCGATATAAATCACAGTACGATTATACATGTGCTGAATCTTTCAATAAAAGTTCAAAGCAATCGGTGAAAGCATTTTTTACAAAATAGAAAATTGGTCGAGAAAGCGTTAATTCGACAAGCGTTACCTGTCCTTTAGGTACTCTAGAAATCGTGCCGTGTTCGCACGTGGGTCATATCTTCAGGAAGCGTTCCCCTTACAAGTGGCGTAGCGGCGTGAACGTGCTCAAGAGGAATAGCATAAGGTTGAGTGAAGTGTGGTTGGACGAGTACGCCAAGTACTACTACCAAAGGATAGGTCACGACAAGGTGAGCACTTCTCTTTTGCTGCTTGAATAACCTTTCTACCGCTCGGTTTTTAACTTTTCTCCCTTTTCTCTATCTCTCTCTTTCTATTTCTCGGTTTTCGTTTACTAGAAGCGACGTGTGGTTGCTTAACTTCGTGAAATGTGACATACGACTTTTCATGAGGATGACAATGTTTGCAAGATTTATCACGAATGTTTCCGCGAAGAGATTTTTCTAGGCAAAATTGATAAACAACACATTTTATACAATTTCGTATTAGCAACTTTGTTTTCATTTAAAATATAGGATATATATTAGGTGCTGGAATTAATTGCACAACATTTTTCGTGAAACGTTACGAATTAATTTTAACACGTAATAGAAATAGTGTATGAGCGTATATATGTGAAAAGTGGTATTATAAGGGTACACAAGTGAGCGATGATGGAAAGGAGCATGACTCGGAACTTCTCGTAAAAAGGAAACCGTAAACGATTGAGAAAGGTTCGAGTAAAGATAACTTGCCTGTCTTGGCTTCTTCTACTACCGGGCTATAACGATTTATCGTTTATCGTCGATCTTCATTCGTTCCTTGTCTTCGAGCCTGCCACTATCGACGGGCCGAAGTGATCAAATAAAATGGATTGCATCGGTAGCTTCTTCAACTTTTTCTTCACGACCATAGATGTACGTCTTGTGATTTTCACATTCACATCCCCTCCTCGAACAATAAATAAAAGTAGACAAAAGCATACGACTAAGGAGATTTCTCGATCATCATTTGTTTATCATTGTCAACGTCGTCGTCGACGTCGTTAAGATCTTTTGTTAAATTATAATTGCAACGTGAACAAATTATTTTATAAACAAGTGTATAAAAGAGAATATATAAAAGGTATTTTATCTGAAATATGATGATTGTCTTGTGAAAATAACATTTTGTAAAGAAAAAAATATTTGAAAATTAACTCTATAAGAATGTTTCTTTTCTCCAAATTATAATTTCAACTCCCCATCTTTGTAAAGTTTAAAATGTAAAAACAATTAAGTATAACGAATGAACGATTCCATGGTAAAGCCGTTCTCGTCATCCAGCAAAGCGTATTCTGTATAAGCATAGCAGGAAAAGGACGAGGCGGCTCTAACTTTAATTAAAATCTTAGTCATCGTTGAATTTCCGGACAAGATCATCTGCACTTCATCTCGCTTTTGAAGAGCTTTGAGTTTTTGTTCAACGAACCGTAAAGATCCCACCCACAATCTCTCTCTCTCTCTCTCTCTCTCTCTTTTTCTTTCTCTTTCTCTTTCTCTTTCTCTCTCTGCCCTTTTTTCTCTCTAGCTTCTTTTTCAGTCGAGTAAACATACAGGCGGATAAACTTTCGGAACTTATGATTTACGATTTTTCAGGGTAACTTTGGGGACGTATCGGAACGGAAAGCCCTGAGGAAAAAGCTCGGATGCAAGTCGTTTAAATGGTACCTCGACAACATTTATCCGGAACTCTTCATTCCTGGAGAAGCCGTAGCTTCTGGAGAGGTAAGATCTCCGATAGAATGTTTCTTGCCTTTCTCTTCCTTTAGGTTTGTTAAAAGGAACCATTGCTGCTCTCTTCGATGGAGAGAGATCAGAGAAAAAAGAAAACGAAAAAGAAGAATACAAGGACGGTGGATGCTGATATCGTAGCAATGCTAGCAAGCAAACCTGTGGGAAAGAAAAAGAAGAGAATGGTGTTTCCTGTAACAACGGCTATGTCTCTTTGATCCATCAAAGCGTCGAATTACGGGTCTCGAGAGGATCCTCTTCCACGCTAGCCTGTTGGATGCATTCCGAATACTTTTGAACTTTCTCTCTTTCCCTTACCATCACCTACTGCATCATATTACGTTTCCTCTTGATCTCTTCCCGGATATTTATCGGACCTTTATCCCGTTTTTGAAAGTAGAAACTTGTGCTCTGGTATGGTACTACTATATATAGTAAATTCTGAAGGCAACGTTGAGCAAATCATCAAACGTTAATTACTATCGTTTAACGCGTTTCCCAACTCTGTACTTTATGCGTTCTTCTCTATCTATCTCTCTCTTTCTATCTTTTTGACCAACCAATATCGTTTCGATAATAGCTTGTTTGTTTACTGGCTTCGCGGCGTGTCCCAAGCCCGTGGCAAAATTTGAAAGCACTGGGTTCTACACATTGCCGGATGTGTTTTAATTGAGTTTCTCGTTAATTAATTTACAGTTCTCTCTCTTCCTTTCTCTCTCTCTCTCCCTCTTTCTATTTTTACCCTTTATATCTATCTATCTATCTGTCTATCTCTTTCTCTCTATCTTTGTACGCCAAGGGCACTACTATTATCACGATGAAAATTAGTTTACGAAATCGGAGATGATAATTCGCAGAGTCCGTGTATAGCTTGCGACACGATCCCTCGCAACAACGACGATCGTGTTATTAAGCAAAAACCGAGTCGGGAAACTTGGAAGTTGTAAAGGTTGCAATTAAAATGTTATTTATTCCCGTTAACGTATACTAGGATCGTAATCAGATTAATTAGCCGCAAACTTCCTATGGAAATGAAGAAGTAGCCAAGAACTGGAACGCCACCATTGCTGCTCCCCCTCTTCTCCAACATCTGAAAATAGAAATACTTGGCGGTAATAATTTGTTAAATATTTTTCTTTCAAACCGTGGTATTTTAAAATCCTCGAGATAGATTTTTAATTAATATGTTGACTGCCACGTACGTCACTCATGTATGAGCTCAGAATAGGCAACGAAACATAATCGATTTACGCGAGACGATGAACGCGCGTTAACTAGTCTTTTATTGGAAATAAGAAGAAGAATAATGATCTTAGGAAGTGGAATTGGTGGTCTCTTTTCCGGGTGATGCACAGATCTGATTGATATGGAAATTTCGCGTCGGCTTTGGGCTTTCATCGATCACAAGGCAAACAGAGTATATAATCGATTAGCTGCGTCTTCAATGGGCAAGGTAAATGTACTCGTATACCTAGCGACGCTTCGTGCCTTTTGTTC
Organism: Mischocyttarus mexicanus; assembly: GCA_023678845.1. Taxonomy (NCBI): domain Eukaryota; kingdom Metazoa; phylum Arthropoda; class Insecta; order Hymenoptera; family Vespidae; genus Mischocyttarus; species Mischocyttarus mexicanus. Next base: position 13,234 of record JACGTP010000880.1, read on the forward strand.
CATGCTCCTCCAATCCGATCAACTCGCGAGGAGGTAGTACTCCTCCTCCTTCTCTTGGTTCGTTACAACAACGTCCTCCTGTGGGTGTAGGATTGTTAGTGGCAGAGGCGATGATTGATGCCGACGAGCTTGCGACACAGGAAACAATGGCTGGTTCGATTGGGAAACAATGCTTGGGTCGCCGGATTGTCGAGGCCAATCTCGATTCCGTCCTCTGATCCGCAAGCTTTCTCCTCTTGGTCGGATTTCCGATCGGAAATCGATTCGTCGTACGCCGATCTATCGGTCATCAGGAATTCCTTTGGTTTTAAAACCTTTATCGATAAGAAGACAGTTTCATCTATTCTCTTACCACCCACCTATTCACACATACACACATGCTTGTGTTTAATCTCTTTTATACATTTATAAGAAACAGAAAACGATAAACAACTTTTAACATTATTAAGTGCATTTTTGGTGTTCATCAATCACAGATGCGTTTCTCAAAACTCTGGTAAACGTCGTACATTATTCGATGTTTATACACTACCCATACGATTCCACTTTCGAAATTATTTTTCCAATTGTTTATCTCTCTCTCGAGCTTATCGATATTATCCGGAGAGAGTTTATCTTTTTGATATCCGTCTTTTATATATATAAAATAAATAAATAAAAAGAAGAAATAAAGAGGAAAAAACTATCCTAGGATACATAACGATGACCGTTCTTCAAACTGTTTGAAAGATTTATCATTTTACTATTCTCCCTTGTATACACGTACAACGGGATCACGTGGATCAAAAATCTAGATTATCGATTCTCGAATGGTAACGCACGCACACACACACAGTATCTAACCCAATTTGATTTTGATTTCTCGCAGGTATTGTTCTAGCAATACAGTTTTAATTCCTCCCTCGTTACTAACGATCACTCATGGATCTTGATTTATATCCATTGCACGGAGACACTCATCTGGCATTCGTAATCGCTAAACGATCGATAACGTGTATCACGCGTGTCTCGATTGGTAAAATGAAATAGTCATGATTAAGTTGGCTAGCTAGCTGGCTAGTCTGTCTCAATTGACATAATTCAAATCCCATATCTGTCGATCGATTTAACGAGTTAAATTAATAGAAATAAATAGCATAGACAAAATAATAATAAAAGAAAAAAAGAAATAAAGAGGAAACATTCCTTTCTCCGATATCCTATTATCGAGCGGAAATTCGCTGAGCAATTTCCGTTCTCTTTTTTTTGTTTTTTTCTCTTCCCATTCTTATTGGCCAATGGAAGAAGAGCGCGTCTTGAAAGCAATACGTCCGTCGATCGAACATGATAATGGAAGCCAACGGAATCCGGTGTCGAGTTGTGCGAATGGTATCGAGCGTTATTTTATCCCCGTTTCTATCATTTATCTTTTTCTTTCTTCTCTTCTCTACTTTTCTTCCTCTTTCTTCTTTCTTTTCTCTTCTTCTTCTCTTCTTCTGATATCCAACATCCGACGTATTTCGAAGAGCGAAGGTATATAGAAAAGGAACGCGTTTTCCAATATTTTTCTCAGAGACAGGAGCAGCAACAAGGGTGTGGATCGCGAGTAGGAGATTGTAGGAACGTAAAAAAAAGGGTCAGAGGGGTTTGTAAAGGATAGACGATAAAAAGGAAGAAGAGATTAAAGAATGAGCAGATATATTCAGGAAAAAGCATTGCTGCATACGCGGCTTCGCAACCCCTTCCGGAATGTCTCGACATGCAAAATAACAATTTCCATGCTCGAAAAGCAGGAAGCCCGTTTACTCGTTCTTGTCCTTTCCTCCCCAATCCTTCTCTTCCTCTCTCTCCCTTTCTCTTTACTTCGAAGGAAAATTTGTTTGTTTCTTTTTTTTTTCTTCTTTTCCACGTCATCTCTCCTCTTTCTAATCCTCTTCGTATCTTTTTTTCTTCTTTCTCTTCCTGTACCCTCTTCTCCAAATCCCCCTAACCCTCCGGTCAAAGGGAAACGCGCCGATCTTTCAGTAAATCACGTTGACGCCTCTTCTCGCGCATCGGAGAGACGACGACCGTCACCATGCTGGGATGGATAAATGGGGTGGCAAGAGGGTGAGAGAGAGAGAATTTATAGTTCTCGTTGCTCGACGAGCCTGTCCAGAAATCGTGCACAGCGTGAATAATTTCTATTGCACGTGTTACGTTTCCTACGTGAGCCTCGACAAACGAGACGAATTTTATTCGCTAGGTAAAGGTGATAGGAGGAAAAGGTAAATGCGATTTTCGAGTAGTTTCGAATCTTCTTTCTCCTTTTCTCTTTATCTTTTATCTTTTTTTATTTGCGTGCCATGTATAACGCAACTTGATCGGGTTTCTGTATCGATTAAGCACAATCCAAAGCTTTGAAACTATTCGATCGGAGTAGTACGGTGTTTGATATTATTGATTAGTGCGTTTCCAGTTTTCTGCCGATTTGTTTGCTTGTTTCTTTTTTCGTTGGTTAGTAAGGCAAAGGGTAAATAATTTTCACGATGGTCAATTTTATCGATGTTTTTTTACGTCTTATCTACTCAATATTTTCTATCGGATAATTCTGTATAGAAGGGGGAATGATTTTTCTATTGATATCGAAAGAGCAAGAACGCATTGAAAAATCCTAACACGTGCAGAGCAAGTCAGGGGAAAAAGGTTTGCTATGGGTTAGGACCTCGAGGTTACTTCAAACTCTCCTTTAGTTTGGACGAATCTGACCGTAGAGTGAAAAATCCCTGAACGTCGTCGTACCTTGGAAAATTTCAACGAGGAAAAATTGTTGGAAAAGAGTTAGAGTAGCGATAAGTTACTTAGTTTTTATTTTAGCTTTTACAACCAACGACCTCACGATCCACGACTATGACGTCGACGACGATGACGACCGCAACGAAGAACAAAAAAATAGGAAAAGAAAATGGGGAAGAAGAGGAAGAGTAGTAGTAGCAGCTAGCAAGCTAGCTAGCTAGCTAGTATGATATGAAAAAAGAAAAAAAAAAGATAAGGTAGTAGAGTGGCCGAAGTAGACGAAGAAAAAGGAGAGAAAGATGAAGATGCTCGCATTTGAAACTGCAACGACCACAGAATTCTTGCGTGTCAGTGAAATCAGGACTGCTGACCGAGCTTCGTGACTGAATGCATCCTACGTACACACACACACACACACACACACACACACACACAC
>JACGTP010000881.1:0-16414 GCA_023678845.1 Mischocyttarus mexicanus
CTCTCCCTTTTACGACCGCCTACCGTTCGTTATTAATCTTCCGTGCAAAAGTTGGCAACGCCTGGATATTAATCATGACCGGGCATCGCGGTAATTCCGTGGGACCTACTAATCACAGGGCAAGACCAATTAATTCGTGGCGTTATAGAGCGGTTACGTGCCCATCCGAGAGAGGAAGAGAGAGTGGAATTGGACCGAGAAAGGAACGATCGGAGTGCGACTACGTATACCTAATACCCACCTTTTATTTCTCTCTTTCTCTCTCTCTCTCTCTGCTCTTTGTTTTTCATTTCCTCCAGCCTTCAAAATGTTCGATTACTCTACTGAAACTTTAGCACGTTTAATGCCACAAATAATTCAATTAAATACTATAAAAAGGGAATTTTTTATTAACCCTTTGCGCTCCGCTGGCTCCTCTCACGGGATATCAAAGTATATTAGTTATTTCTATATTAGTATATTAATTATTATTAACGCGTGTAAACTACAATAAAAGGGGTCTCTTGGTCAGATACCAAGAATGTTGCGAACAGTTTTTAAAAAAATATCTTACAGTAGAAAATGAATAATGCAATAAAGTTAGAAGAAGAATAAGTAAGAGAAGACTAAATTGGAATGGAAGATCGATTTCCTTACGATAGAAATATCTTCTTAGAGGAGTGTTGTCGAACACAGTTGAGAAATCAAAGACGACGAAGAAATTAGTATGGTGTTACAGTGAAACTTTCTAAGCGCTACGGAACGTTTTCAATAGAATTCCAGAAACGTTGAAGAGAATAAGGACTCTCTCTCTCTCTCTCATTCTTTCCCTTTCCCTTTCTCATTCTCGCTCTGCCGAGTATCATCGATTTCGAAGTGGAACGAGAGACAGAGATCTTGAAAGTGGTAAGAAAGAGGGGGTGGTGGTGAGTGGTAGAAGGGAGTTGGAAAAGGGATACGTGTCTCTTCTTCAGGCTCCATTAGTTGGAAATCTGCTGCGGTTCGTGGAAAGCATCCGGACTGGATGATGGGACTTCTGTGTCCAAAGGGCAAAACGTCGGTCAGGAACGAGGGAAAGGAAGGAAGGGTTTCGTGGAGGTGACGCTTCAGATGGAGAGGAGAGAGGGTTGGTATACGCGTTAAGAGAACCCTGGAGAGGGGAGGGACAAGAAGATAGAAAGACGATGAGTAAAGGTACAGAGAGGGAGAGAAGAAAGATAGTCGAGCAATAAGCAGCTAGAAACTTGGCTCACTTCCAGACAGGAAGTAATACCGGCTTTTCTAAAAGTTGCAGAGTTCGCTCTCGCTTACTCGTCCGATTCACTAGTTTCCTTCACTCGCTCGCTCGCTTTTCTCGCTTTTCTCGCTTTTCTCGCTACCAGTGCGCGTCTTCTTCGCTTCGTAAGCTACTAAAACAAGATGGACTCGTCCGAAGTAATAGTTTGGACTATGGCTAACGAGCGCGATTGTTTGGAGATGCTGATAATTACGTTACCTTCCTTTTTCTCTCCGCCTATCTCCATCTTTACCTTCCATCTTTCTTCCCTTCTCTTCTTACTTTATCTCTCTCTCTCTCTCTCTCTAGTGACAGTTTTAGACGCGAGGATAACGAGCCTTATCCTTCTTATTCTTCTCCTTATTCTTCCTCATCTTCAACTTCCTTTCGTCGTTTATCCTAAAACTCCGGTCGAGCTAACGTCGAACTTTAAGTTGACTTGTTTTTAACAAGCTTTTAGAAAAAGTGTGAGAACAAGATAGAATGTTACGACATAATTGAATGACTTGAAGAAAAAACTAGACAACACTGGACAATTTGTTCTAGTTCGTAGTTATGTAATTATCTCAAATTTACAGCAACAAAAATATTTTGCTTTTAACTTTTCTCCTAATTTAATTCACTCTTAAATGAGATTCTTTTTTAATACAAAATTAAATCACAATTTTGTAATCGATTTCGATCAAACTCGATGAGAAATCTAAACAATCGTTGTGTTAATTATCACTGGAAATAGTATAAAAAAATATAAATGTTTATTAAAATAACGAGAATGATAAAAAATAGATAGAAAGCATTATGTATATATAACTTGCATGCATGAGCAAAGATGAAAACAACGCTCGTTATGAGTGCATCTGCTCGTGAAACTCGTCCTTTCTATTGGCATTAGACTAACATCACTTAGACCTCACCGAGAAAACTTTGCAATACTCTCCCATATTGTTGTCACGAGTATGGAAGTATGCAATGCTTTCATGAACGTTCACGTGAGTACATATATGTGTATATATATACAACTGAGAGTGGAATTATACACGGACTCATAGAAATAGGATGCAAACGAGAATGCTTGTTAGGGAAACTGCTCTCATACGAATCGTTCTCGTGGTTTTCCTCTTTCTCTTTCATTGAGTGGGAGGAAAAGAAATAGGGAGAGGAAGAGAAATAAAGAGAGAGAGAGAGAGAGAGACGAGGTCGATGGGTAGCATGGAGGATGTTTACTCATTACAGGTAAATACAATCCATCATTCCCTTTTTCCAACTCTCTCCCAATATCGTCCTTCAGAAGCATCCTTCGAATTGCAAAGATCCACGTTCATGATGCTCTTAACACAGTTCGTTCTCATGTATACTGAAATTAATATCTTTCTCTCCTTCGTAATAATACTCCTTTCATCAACCCCTTCTGTTTCTTTTTTTTCTTATTTTGTAATTATATAGGCGTACATATGGATAAATAAGTATAGTTTATGTGAACCGATATTAGATGAAAATTTGTAGCAGATAAATTGTATTATTTGCTTTATTTAAGAGTAGCCGCAAATGCACATTTGTTTGAGTAACTCGAAGAGGTGGTACTTGAAAGTAAAGCTACCGCGAGTTGTTCTTGAGTGTATTTCTAGCTAATGGATATTGTAACCTCATGCTTTCAGATAGTGGACTCTTTAACGCAGTATTTATTAACAAGAAATACTCTCTCTCTCTCTCTCTCTCTCTCTCAATTCTTGATAGTTTTAGTTTTAGGTAGTAGGCTCAATTTGGATTAAACACGAGAACATATCTGTTAATAATATTTATTTAAAAGTTTGTCATTGTAAGAAAATAATGTTTTACTTTAAAACAAGGCCTTTTATGGAACTATAAAAAACATATGATTTTCTTAAAGCAGACATTCTCTTTTTTTTTTCACTAATATTTCCATTTTTTGTTTGTAGTTAAAAATAACCGAGATATATCCTTGGCGTTTGATTTTAAATGGTGGGTGGTACATTTGCGAAGAATAAAAAGGATTCACAAAGTATTCGATTATCGTGATGATAAACTTTGTATTTCCTCTGTGTGGAGGGAAATTGATGAAATAAAAGAAAATATATTTCACTCTATATGGAGAAGGCAGAAGTCTCGTTATCGATATCCCAGTCACAATGATTGAAAGCAACGGAAAGAGATGATACATGGATCATACTTTCTTTTGTAGTTTCGAAATATTTTTATTAAACGATTATCAATGCTTCTCACAGTTCAAAGGATAACTGAAATTTTCCCATTAAATCGTTTCACAAGCTGCAATATACGTTGATGGAAAATTATCAATGTTCTATTACTTTTTTTTCTTTTTATCACTCCCAACCGAGTGATATTATTATTCGTGTTTTCCCACAAAATGAATTAACTATAAAAGGGGAAATTTATTAACAGATTTGATCGATACCTATGATCAATAATTACTCAAAAGAATATTATACGAAAAACGGTATATTAATAAAAAAATAAAGCGCAACAATTAATTTGTTAATTACTTTTCTTATCGGTATTGATGTCGTCTTTAGGCATTCGAATGATAATTCGAATGCCGATTACCGATTATCACGGAAACGAAGCACATTTTGTTCACGCTCTCGCGTGTGGAAAATCACAAAAGTTGTATGTTCTAGTTTTGTTTACACGTTTCTAGGAGTGGACGTATATATACAATAGTAAAGCAACATAGTGGTAGAGGGTTACCACGTTAGTGGAACTTTCCGTGCGAGGTGAGAAACACTTTATCATGGACATCCTCCGTTAGTAGAACACTATACATATATCCGAAAGTCTGCAGAGCCTCGGCCCATTACTGAATCTTTACGACGCTTCGTGAAACCTTGCACTCGCAAGTATTGTATTTTTGCCCCTCTTTTAATTGAAACATTAATCTTCCTTTCCTTTCGTCCTTTCTTTCTCATTCCCCGAACTGGAAGTATACACGGATACGATACCTAATAAACTTTGTTTTCCTTTACCTATTTTATTTTCAGTCCTATTAATTAAAGGTGCATTAAATAATGTCAATCCATTTAATCCTTTAGACATTTTCCAATTGAAAACTAATGAATATTTCTATGATAAAAAAAATAGACGGATATATACTTATCGTAAAATAACATCGAATCTCATGGTCGGGGTAAAACATAATCGATTCGAAAGTAGGAAGACTGATCGAGGTTTTATCTTTCCAAAAGTGCAAACTTTGCATTGCGAGATTGAAAGTTTACATTCTTACTTTTGTAAATGATCATGATTCTTCGTATGATTTCTTAGATTAACAAATATTCGTCCAGTAATTTTTTACACTGCCAGAAAAATTAAGTAAAAAAGTTAACAATATTTTAAACAAGGAAAATCACATCAGTCGGTGTAATAATAATAATAATAATAAGATTCTTCTTCTTCTGAAGATTATTCGGAAAGTTATACGAGTCGATTACAATGAAAAATATAGGAACGTATTATTTGAAATTTTATTCCATCGGATGAACGAATAGATGATAAATCGAGAATGATATTATGAGCTTGGCTAAGACGAAGATATGAAAATATCTCGATATTTCCAGATAATCGGTCTATATACATGCATACACAGGCATACATACATACATATATATATGTATATCTCATATCTTATATCTCATAAATGTTGAACGTGAAATATCCATGCCAGATGAATAAAGTGGAAAGTTGCTTTAAGCCGGTAAACGGGGTTTGATCGTTTCTACTCGTTTAACGTTGAACATCGATATCCTCTTTTCCGACGACAAAAGAGAGTCCTATTGCTATGGGGGGTAGGAATGAGTGGGAGGATGTAAGGAGTAAGGGAAACTGACGGTGACGAAGCCGAAGAAGGATGAGAACGACGAAAAGAGAGAATCAAGCTCGGATATCGAATGAGAAACGCGACTACTTTCTCCTTAACTTAGGATCACAACTAACTTCTTTTTCACTCACTGGAAAGTAACTCTGTAAGTTTTAAAGGAAGATTTGCATAGGGGAGGAGGAGAACAATTTCTTTTACCGTAAGATGAAAATTTACAATTCTACAAAATTGTTCTGCTTCGAATAATGCTATATCAACCTTTGCGTAAAACTTCGGTATTCTTTAAATAATATTTCTTCGATTATATAGAAGATCATTTTTAATTATACAAATGGTCAATATTGTCGATTATTAAATTTTCAATAATTCCTTTAATATTTAATAACCTTTCTTTATTATTTTCTGTTATACAGGTGTAAGGAGTCTGGAAGATACCTGAAGGAACTTCCACCAACCGCAGTGATTATTTGCTTTCACAACGAAGCCTGGTCGGTTTTGTTAAGGACAGTACACTCGGTATTGGACAGATCACCGGATCATCTTATACAAGAAATTATTCTCGTTGATGATTTTTCCGATATGCGTAAGTAATTAATCGATTTTATTCCTGTGAGGTAGCACAGGACGAAGCGATTTCTAAGGACACGCTGAAAATTCCAAAAAATTGAAACACCCTTAACATATACGGTGTGCACTAATGGCACGACGAACTCATTCATTTATGGCATCATCCTGATGTTATATTATACCAATGGCAACCGTTTGTTAACTTTTTAGCGTACTCCATGGTTTTAGAATAGATCGATTAATTGCAATATATCTCTGTTTCGTTCAATCAAAACGTAACCAAGCTCGATGTGAATAAAATCGGATCCCCCACACATTTCCACCCACCCCCATCTCCCTTTCGTATCTTTCTGTTTCTCTTGCTCTCTATCTTTCTGTATCTATTCCCGTATCATATTTCGATAGAAAATTTCCAAATGTCGATACGCACTGATAGCCGATCTCTATATGCAATCTGTTGTTTTTATCATGATATACAGGAAGAGAAACCTTTTTTTTTCCTCTTTTTATGATTTTTATTTCCATTTCTATTTTTACTTTTATTTTTATTTTCTTTCAATGTATGTATTTCCTTTCTCATCTGTTATTGATATAGTTTTTTTTGTTTTCTACAAAATAAAAAAAATAGGAAATCAACAACCATCGATGATTGGTTCTATGAAATCTCCAAGAGTTGATAAATCTTTAACGTCTATCTGTAGATCAATAATAAAAAATCAAAGCAAGCAAGAGAGAGAGAGAGAGAGAGAGAGAGAGAGAGAGAGAGAGAGAGAAATGGGTGGAAAAATAAATGAAAAGGAGTTTGACCGTGGCAATTCCGTTTAAAGGTACGAGATAAGCCGTTTTATGTTAGTGACCGGAAGTGGGCTTCATAAACATACTCGCGCGGACTTTTGTTGAGGGGCAAGCAATGTTAGTCTACGGGACCGTGATTACCGATAGAAACCAGCTGATAATTTTATCATAGAAATGAGATAATAAAGTTCCTTCGTTCCCTTTTCTCTCTTTCTTGTTCCTTCGCTCTCTCTTTTCTTTCTCTCTCTGTTTATTTTCTACGATTTCCGTGCAACCTTCGTTCGTCCGGTTGGCGGTGGTTGCATGTCACGAAAGCCAGCGGTGGCAGCTTAGTTTCAAACACGCGAATCGACTCGAAAAAGTTGCTTTATTTTTATTTTTTAAACCTGTTCCCTTTTTTCTTTTTTTCTTTTCTTCTCCTAAAAGTTCTTTCACTCACTCGTGTATTTCTCATATTTTATATTTATAACACCTTATCGCTCTCGTTCACCCTTATATGCCTTCACCTTCGTCATTATTTTTCCGATTGCATGATGAGAGAAAGAGGAAAATAAATAAATAAAAGAAAAAGATAGAATAATGAAACGTCGGAAGTAGTCTATTTTTGATATTTTAACGTGAAACATAAAATAAAATAAAATAAAAACAAGAGAAAAACTACGGGCTTAAAAATGTTTTTTTTTTTTACATTTACATCAAAATCCAATTTGTGTCGGCCCAGGTAGGAGTGTTCCTACGCATGTGTGTGTGCGCGTTAATAAAATTTCCTTGTTTTTATACGTCACCGTTGACATCATTCTGATGGTGTCAGACCAGGAAATAAAAGAAAAAGAAGAAGAAGAAGAAACAAAAAGTAAAATTAAAAAATTGAAAGAAAATAAACGAGGGATTGTTCAAAGAGCAAAGTTTTGTCTCCTTATCAAGATGAAAAAAGTAGAAATGAAGAAGAATTGGAGGAGTGAGATGTAAGTTTTATCCGCGTCTTTTGATTTCTCATTCTTCCTTCCTTCCTTCTTCTTTTTCTTCCTCTTTCTCTTTGGTTCAAAGATGCAAATGGTATGCGGGCTTCATGTAAGTTCAACCACGTTGCGAACATTCCAAGGATTTTATCGATTTCCTTGGCCATTTCCATAGAGCAAACAGGAATGGAAGATAACGCGACGCGGGTCACAACGATCCACGAACGGCGGAATCCCTTTATAAACCATATCCATAGTCAAGCGAGCTTAGACCATGTAGATTTAGGATCACCGTCCGGGGTCTCTCTTGCAAAGCTATTGTAACGGAGAATAAATCAAGGGACGTTCACTAATTACTTCGGCCTTCTGAAGCGCACTTCTGTGGTCACACCCACCTCACTCCCATCTTCTCCTATCCTCGTAAATTTAAATATCGTGTATATATCGTCGTTACGTGTTCTTTGGTATACAGTTATAGGTAAATCTTCAATTTATAATCATTCCAATTTTATCTAACATCGTGTCGTTTATTATTTCCTTTTTTTTTATATATATATACACATCCTGCATACACTGTATATAGAAAAAGAAATAAAAAATAACATTTAAATCGAGTACTTCTGTATAAATACTTTTTAGATGAAACATAAACAGTTCGTAATCGTTAATGGCGTGTATAGTGAAACGCATTCCCCACCCTTCGCCCCTCCACTTGGCCGAGTTTCTTTTTCAACCGTGCAATCACGAAATGCAGTATCTTTTAAGAGAGTTATTTAGGAAAAACGACTTTTTAGTTTTTGATGCAGTTTTTTTTTCTCAAGAGCAATGTGTTATTGCAAGTTGTTCTTTTCCTTTTTATTTTTAAAATGCAAGAAAGCAATGACATTTATTTCTTTTATTGGTAAAAAGACAAAAGATTGATTTTCTTCTCCAAAAAACGTTACGTGTCTCGTGAGAATAATTTAACAAAATGATACTCCTGTTATACACCATTTCATGTATGATATATTTCATTGGATACGTCGGTGCATTTTGTTACCGAGAAACACGCGTTGACGTTTTAGGAAGTTTCGATTTGCATACTATCGATGCACTAAAATATACCGATCACGTCCAGAATGCGTTACCTTGGGTTCGCTAACTCAATCCATGCAAAGTTTAAATCGTAAATCATAAATTGGAAAATATACGAATATTATTATTACATACAATATATATATATACGTAGATGTGAGTGTAGAATAAATTCCAATAGAAAAAGAACCAAATCATAATTTAATTTTTCCATTGAAAATTTCCAATTGAATTCAATCGATCAATCGCATATAGAATATAACAGACAAATACGTACAAGTTTCGAGATTTGTTATTATGTATTTAATAACGAAATAAACCATCGATCGATTATTTGCAAAATTCTTTTCAGCTCATTTGAAACGGCAGCTGGAAGATTACATGATGAATTATCCAAAGGTGAAAATCATTCGTGCTCAAAAACGAGAAGGATTGATCAGAGCTCGTCTCCTTGGTGCTACCGCTACCAAGGCACCGGTCCTCACGTATTTGGACAGTCACTGTGAATGTACCGAAGGATGGCTCGAACCTCTTTTGGATAGAATCGCGAGGGATCCAACGACGGTAGTTTGTCCAGTGATCGATGTTATCGATGACACTACACTCGAGTACCATTGGAGGGACTCAGGTGGTGTAAACGTCGGTGGCTTCGATTGGAATCTTCAGGTAAACCAATCCAGAATTGACTTTAATTTAAGTAACGATTTCACGGGGGTTGAGGTGGGGGAGGAATGAAAACTGTCCGGACAAATCCTAGAATTCTGGAAACCTGAGTAAACAGAAGTGAGATTATCCATTTTCTTTCTTTCTTTCTCTCTTTCTTTTTTTCTTCCTGAGATATTCGAAGGAATTTTAATTGGAAACTGACGATTAAGCTGAAAACTGTGTAACATCAATTACACTTTATATCTTTTTTCTCTTCTTTTCTTATAATATCATCTCATTTTTTTTGTATAATAATAAAAAAGAAAGGAAAATAGGAACAAGTAGAAAAGTTGGTTCTAAACGATTTTCCTTTTTTTTTCTTTCATCTTGTGAAAGCGTTGTCGTTATGCTAAATAGGTAAGTTTGTCAAGTTTTACGACGATATACCTTCTGTATTTTAATCAGTTCAACTGGCACGCGGTACCGGAAAGGGAGAAGAAAAGACATAAGAATCCGGCGGAGCCTGTTTGGTCACCAACGATGGCGGGTGGTTTGTTCTCGATAGATCGTGTTTTCTTCGAGAAACTCGGTACATATGATAGTGGATTCGATATCTGGGGCGGTGAGAATCTCGAGTTGTCCTTCAAGACTTGGATGTGCGGAGGTAAGATTAATGTTAATATTTATGATCCTGATCATTTTAACGTAACTAGTTTCTTTTGAGTAATTGATTCGTGAAACTCGGTTTTAAATATATACGCGATATAAATCACAGTACGATTATACATGTGCTGAATCTTTCAATAAAAGTTCAAAGCAATCGGTGAAAGCATTTTTTACAAAATAGAAAATTGGTCGAGAAAGCGTTAATTCGACAAGCGTTACCTGTCCTTTAGGTACTCTAGAAATCGTGCCGTGTTCGCACGTGGGTCATATCTTCAGGAAGCGTTCCCCTTACAAGTGGCGTAGCGGCGTGAACGTGCTCAAGAGGAATAGCATAAGGTTGAGTGAAGTGTGGTTGGACGAGTACGCCAAGTACTACTACCAAAGGATAGGTCACGACAAGGTGAGCACTTCTCTTTTGCTGCTTGAATAACCTTTCTACCGCTCGGTTTTTAACTTTTCTCCCTTTTCTCTATCTCTCTCTTTCTATTTCTCGGTTTTCGTTTACTAGAAAGCGACGTGTGGTTGCTTAACTTCGTGAAATGTGACATACGACTTTTCATGAGGATGACAATGTTTGCAAGATTTATCACGAATGTTTCCGCGAAGAGATTTTTCTAGGCAAAATTGATAAACAACACATTTTATACAATTTCGTATTAGCAACTTTGTTTTCATTTAAAATATAGGATATATATTAGGTGCTGGAATTAATTGCACAACATTTTTCGTGAAACGTTACGAATTAATTTTAACACGTAATAGAAATAGTGTATGAGCGTATATATGTGAAAAGTGGTATTATAAGGGTACACAAGTGAGCGATGATGGAAAGGAGCATGACTCGGAACTTCTCGTAAAAAGGAAACCGTAAACGATTGAGAAAGGTTCGAGTAAAGATAACTTGCCTGTCTTGGCTTCTTCTACTACCGGGCTATAACGATTTATCGTTTATCGTCGATCTTCATTCGTTCCTTGTCTTCGAGCCTGCCACTATCGACGGGCCGAAGTGATCAAATAAAATGGATTGCATCGGTAGCTTCTTCAACTTTTTCTTCACGACCATAGATGTACGTCTTGTGATTTTCACATTCACATCCCCTCCTCGAACAATAAATAAAAGTAGACAAAAGCATACGACTAAGGAGATTTCTCGATCATCATTTGTTTATCATTGTCAACGTCGTCGTCGACGTCGTTAAGATCTTTTGTTAAATTATAATTGCAACGTGAACAAATTATTTTATAAACAAGTGTATAAAAGAGAATATATAAAAGGTATTTTATCTGAAATATGATGATTGTCTTGTGAAAATAACATTTTGTAAAGAAAAAAATATTTGAAAATTAACTCTATAAGAATGTTTCTTTTCTCCAAATTATAATTTCAACTCCCCATCTTTGTAAAGTTTAAAATGTAAAAACAATTAAGTATAACGAATGAACGATTCCATGGTAAAGCCGTTCTCGTCATCCAGCAAAGCGTATTCTGTATAAGCATAGCAGGAAAAGGACGAGGCGGCTCTAACTTTAATTAAAATCTTAGTCATCGTTGAATTTCCGGACAAGATCATCTGCACTTCATCTCGCTTTTGAAGAGCTTTGAGTTTTTGTTCAACGAACCGTAAAGATCCCACCCACAATCTCTCTCTCTCTCTCTCTCTCTTTTTCTTTCTCTTTCTCTTTCTCTCTCTGCCCTTTTTTCTCTCTAGCTTCTTTTTCAGTCGAGTAAACATACAGGCGGATAAACTTTCGGAACTTATGATTTACGATTTTTCAGGGTAACTTTGGGGACGTATCGGAACGGAAAGCCCTGAGGAAAAAGCTCGGATGCAAGTCGTTTAAATGGTACCTCGACAACATTTATCCGGAACTCTTCATTCCTGGAGAAGCCGTAGCTTCTGGAGAGGTAAGATCTTCGATAGAATGTTTCTTGCCTTTCTCTTCCTTTAGGTTTGTTAAAAGGAACCATTGCTGCTCTCTTCGATGGAGAGAGATCAGAGAAAAAAGAAAACGAAAAAGAAGAATACAAGGACGGTGGATGCTGATATCGTAGCAATGCTAGCAAGCAAACCTGTGGGAAAGAAAAAGAAGAGAATGGTGTTTCCTGTAACAACGGCTATGTCTCTTTGATCCATCAAAGCGTCGAATTACGGGTCTCGAGAGGATCCTCTTCCACGCTAGCCTGTTGGATGCATTCCGAATACTTTTGAACTTTCTCTCTTTCCCTTACCATCACCTACTGCATCATATTACGTTTCCTCTTGATCTCTTCCCGGATATTTATCGGACCTTTATCCCGTTTTTGAAAGTAGAAACTTGTGCTCTGGTATGGTACTACTATATATAGTAAATTCTGAAGGCAACGTTGAGCAAATCATCAAACGTTAATTACTATCGTTTAACGCGTTTCCCAACTCTGTACTTTATGCGTTCTTCTCTATCTATCTCTCTCTTTCTATCTTTTTGACCAACCAATATCGTTTCGATAATAGCTTGTTTGTTTACTGGCTTCGCGGCGTGTCCCAAGCCCGTGGCAAAATTTGAAAGCACTGGGTTCTACACATTGCCGGATGTGTTTTAATTGAGTTTCTCGTTAATTAATTTACAGTTCTCTCTCTTCCTTTCTCTCTCTCTCTCTCCCTCTTTCTATTTTTACCCTTTATATCTATCTATCTATCTGTCTATCTCTTTCTCTCTATCTTTGTACGCCAAGGGCACTACTATTATCACGATGAAAATTAGTTTACGAAATCGGAGATGATAATTCGCAGAGTCCGTGTATAGCTTGCGACACGATCCCTCGCAACAACGACGATCGTGTTATTAAGCAAAAACCGAGTCGGGAAACTTGGAAGTTGTAAAGGTTGCAATTAAAATGTTATTTATTCCCGTTAACGTATACTAGGATCGTAATCAGATTAATTAGCCGCAAACTTCCTATGGAAATGAAGAAGTAGCCAAGAACTGGAACGCCACCATTGCTGCTCCCCCTCTTCTCCAACATCTGAAAATAGAAATACTTGGCGGTAATAATTTGTTAAATATTTTTCTTTCAAACCGTGGTATTTTAAAATCCTCGAGATAGATTTTTAATTAATATGTTGACTGCCACGTACGTCACTCATGTATGAGCTCAGAATAGGCAACGAAACATAATCGATTTACGCGAGACGATGAACGCGCGTTAACTAGTCTTTTATTGGAAATAAGAAGAAGAATAATGATCTTAGGAAGTGGAATTGGTGGTCTCTTTTCCGGGTGATGCACAGATCTGATTGATATGGAAATTTCGCGTCGGCTTTGGGCTTTCATCGATCACAAGGCAAACAGAGTATATAATCGATTAGCTGCGTCTTCAATGGGCAAGGTAAATGTACTCGTATACCTAGCGACGCTTCGTGCCTTTTGTTCCATGCTCCTCCAATCCGATCAACTCGCGAGGAGGTAGTACTCCTCCTCCTTCTCTTGGTTCGTTACAACAACGTCCTCCTGTGGGTGTAGGATTGTTAGTGGCAGAGGCGATGATTGATGCCGACGAGCTTGCGACACAGGAAACAATGGCTGGTTCGATTGGGAAACAATGCTTGGGTCGCCGGATTGTCGAGGCCAATCTCGATTCCGTCCTCTGATCCGCAAGCTTTCTCCTCTTGGTCGGATTTCCGATCGGAAATCGATTCGTCGTACGCCGATCTATCGGTCATCAGGAATTCCTTTGGTTTTAAAACCTTTATCGATAAGAAGACAGTTTCATCTATTCTCTTACCACCCACCTATTCACACATACACACATGCTTGTGTTTAATCTCTTTTATACATTTATAAGAAACAGAAAACGATAAACAACTTTTAACATTATTAAGTGCATTTTTGGTGTTCATCAATCACAGATGCGTTTCTCAAAACTCTGGTAAACGTCGTACATTATTCGATGTTTATACACTACCCATACGATTCCACTTTCGAAATTATTTTTCCAATTGTTTATCTCTCTCTCGAGCTTATCGATATTATCCGGAGAGAGTTTATCTTTTTGATATCCGTCTTTTATATATATAAAATAAATAAATAAAAAGAAGAAATAAAGAGGAAAAAACTATCCTAGGATACATAACGATGACCGTTCTTCAAACTGTTTGAAAGATTTATCATTTTACTATTCTCCCTTGTATACACGTACAACGGGATCACGTGGATCAAAAATCTAGATTATCGATTCTCGAATGGTAACGCACGCACACACACACAGTATCTAACCCAATTTGATTTTGATTTCTCGCAGGTATTGTTCTAGCAATACAGTTTTAATTCCTCCCTCGTTACTAACGATCACTCATGGATCTTGATTTATATCCATTGCACGGAGACACTCATCTGGCATTCGTAATCGCTAAACGATCGATAACGTGTATCACGCGTGTCTCGATTGGTAAAATGAAATAGTCATGATTAAGTTGGCTAGCTAGCTGGCTAGTCTGTCTCAATTGACATAATTCAAATCCCATATCTGTCGATCGATTTAACGAGTTAAATTAATAGAAATAAATAGCATAGACAAAATAATAATAAAAGAAAAAAAGAAATAAAGAGGAAACATTCCTTTCTCCGATATCCTATTATCGAGCGGAAATTCGCTGAGCAATTTCCGTTCTCTTTTTTTTGTTTTTTTCTCTTCCCATTCTTATTGGCCAATGGAAGAAGAGCGCGTCTTGAAAGCAATACGTCCGTCGATCGAACATGATAATGGAAGCCAACGGAATCCGGTGTCGAGTTGTGCGAATGGTATCGAGCGTTATTTTATCCCCGTTTCTATCATTTATCTTTTTCTTTCTTCTCTTCTCTACTTTTCTTCCTCTTTCTTCTTTCTTTTCTCTTCTTCTTCTCTTCTTCTGATATCCAACATCCGACGTATTTCGAAGAGCGAAGGTATATAGAAAAGGAACGCGTTTTCCAATATTTTTCTCAGAGACAGGAGCAGCAACAAGGGTGTGGATCGCGAGTAGGAGATTGTAGGAACGTAAAAAAAAGGGTCAGAGGGGTTTGTAAAGGATAGACGATAAAAAGGAAGAAGAGATTAAAGAATGAGCAGATATATTCAGGAAAAAGCATTGCTGCATACGCGGCTTCGCAACCCCTTCCGGAATGTCTCGACATGCAAAATAACAATTTCCATGCTCGAAAAGCAGGAAGCCCGTTTACTCGTTCTTGTCCTTTCCTCCCCAATCCTTCTCTTCCTCTCTCTCCCTTTCTCTTTACTTCGAAGGAAAATTTGTTTGTTTCTTTTTTTTTTCTTCTTTTCCACGTCATCTCTCCTCTTTCTAATCCTCTTCGTATCTTTTTTTCTTCTTTCTCTTCCTGTACCCTCTTCTCCAAATCCCCCTAACCCTCCGGTCAAAGGGAAACGCGCCGATCTTTCAGTAAATCACGTTGACGCCTCTTCTCGCGCATCGGAGAGACGACGACCGTCACCATGCTGGGATGGATAAATGGGGTGGCAAGAGGGTGAGAGAGAGAGAATTTATAGTTCTCGTTGCTCGACGAGCCTGTCCAGAAATCGTGCACAGCGTGAATAATTTCTATTGCACGTGTTACGTTTCCTACGTGAGCCTCGACAAACGAGACGAATTTTATTCGCTAGGTAAAGGTGATAGGAGGAAAAGGTAAATGCGATTTTCGAGTAGTTTCGAATCTTCTTTCTCCTTTTCTCTTTATCTTTTATCTTTTTTTATTTGCGTGCCATGTATAACGCAACTTGATCGGGTTTCTGTATCGATGAAGCACAATCCAAAGCTTTGAAACTATTCGATCGGAGTAGTACGGTGTTTGATATTATTGATTAGTGCGTTTCCAGTTTTCTGCCGATTTGTTTGCTTGTTTCTTTTTTCGTTGGTTAGTAAGGCAAAGGGTAAATAATTTTCATGATGGTCAATTTTATCGATGTTTTTTTACGTCTTATCTACTCAATATTTTCTATCGGATAATTCTGTATAGAAGGGGGAATGATTTTTCTATTGATATCGAAAGAGCAAGAACGCATTGAAAAATCCTAACACGTCCAGAGCAAGTCAGGGGAAAAAGGTTTGCTATGGGTTAGGACCTCGAGGTTACTTCAAACTCTCCTTTAGTTTGGACGAATCTGACCGTAGAGTGAAAAATCCCTGAACGTCGTCGTACCTTGGAAAATTTCAACGAGGAAAAATTGTTGGGAAAGAGTTAGAGTAGCGATAAGTTACTTAGTTTTTATTTTAGCTTTTACAACCAACGACCTCACGATCCACGACTATGACGTCGACGACGATGACGACCGCAACGAAGAACAAAAAAATAGGAAAAGAAAATGGGGAAGAAGAGGAAGAGTAGTAGTAGCAGCTAGCAAGCTAGCTAGCTAGCTAGTATGATATGAAAAAAGAAAAAAAAAGATAAGGTAGTAGAGTGGCCGAAGTAGACGAAGAAAAAGGAGAGAAAGATGAAGATGCTCGCATTTGAAACTGCAACGACCACAGAATTCTTGCGTGTCAGTGAAATCAGGACTGCTGACCGAGCTTCGTGACTGAATGCATCCTACGTACACACACACACACACACACACACACACACACACAC
>JACGTP010000882.1:0-16374 GCA_023678845.1 Mischocyttarus mexicanus
AAGGTGAAACAAAGTGCAAAAGCAAAAACCTTAACCAAGTTATCAAAATACGAGTTACAATAATCAAAATCGGATAATAACCTATTTAGTAATGGCTGCATTTAACAAGTTAGAGAAATATATGAGTGGGGATAATCCTTTCATCGAGAAATTTAAACCACAGTCAAAGAACTTTTTAATTTGGCAAAATAACTTTGAGTACTTAATGGATTTATATGAATTTGGATATGCCGAAAAGCTTGAATGTTTACTAAAATTAATGGAACCTTCGATTTTGAAGTCAATTGAGGAAAAATTAGCACCTAAAAATCCTTTTTTGATTACATACGATATGATTATAGATACGATATACCAACTATACTGTGCTTGTAGCAGAAAGGAAGCAGCTTACTCGCGTTTTTTATTTCGGGATCAAATAATCGGCGAAACTATAACCCAATACGTCCTTGCATTAAGGAAGCTAAGTAGTTTAGCCGATCATAGAGCAAACACACCTGATGTCTTAAGAGATAGATTCATAGAAGGATTAAATGACGAAGAAATACAATATAAATTGCGAAATGAAAAAGACTTAACATTTACTAAAGCAATATCCATCGCACAACAAATGGATTTGCAGAAGAAGAAAAATATTGAAATACTCAAGAAAAACAACTAAATTGTAAAACATATTGCAAGAACGTAAAAAAATTCAAAACAAAGAAGGGAACCTTGTTTCAGCTATTTACGAACCAGTAAATTTTTGCTTGGGGATATTATTCAAATACTCAGATAATCCAAGAACGTCACATGATTACAAAATCATTTACAAGTAGAAGAAGTTTTAATTTTTAGGTTAAATGGTTACATAGACTATAATAAATTATGGCAACTAAGTTTACATTGCTAGCTTTGTTAGAGCACATAGTAGAAGCTTGCATTACAGTTGTTTCTTTCGTATGAAATAATCCTGCACTTTATCGCAATGTTTTAAAAATCGAATCTTACATTAGATCTAATTTGTTTGTAACACTATTCAGATATTTAAGACATCTAACCATGGAAAAATTGTTGTATCTACGTAAATAAATATTGTTTAAAGTTTTTTATATCAATTGTAATTTTTTATAATGTAGTTTTGTTTATTCTTAATTACTTTAAATAACAGTATGTATACTTTACCCGGCTTTGACATTGTTGCGTAAAAAACGCAACGAGCGAGTGAAGCGGAGAGTTCGGTGTCTACGTTTCGTGCGGTATGAGACGGACACATTAAAAACACTTAATTGAGAAATATTATCGCACCCGCCGTACTCTCCAGACTTCGCCCCGTCCGACTTCCACCTTTTCGCATCGATGGGGCACTCACTTGCAGAGCAGCACTTCGTCAATTTTGAAGAAGTTGAAAAATGGCTCGTCGAATGGTTTTCCTCGAAAGAGAAAAAGTTTTTTTGGAATGGTATCCATATTTTGCCTGAAAGATGGACGAAATGTGTAGAATAAATGGTCCATACTTTGAATAAAAATATTTTGAGATTCCCCTAAAAATTATGTGATTTTTTAACGAAAAAACCGGCAAACTTCAACTTACACTCCTATGTATATATATATATATATATTGCAACAGAATAAAGCTGATTTTTATTTTGACAGTATGCGTTTTGTTTTTTGTTATTGAAGATTGATAAAATTTTATCTTGTTTTTTTTTTTAGAAAGTGATAAGAAAAAATTATCGATAAGTTAGCAAAAGCATTAAATCTTTCGAAAGACAATACATACGTGTAAATCGGAATCCGTTGGTATTTGTCGATGTTTAAATCCGTAATACCAACTGTTTATAATGCTCATCCATATTAATACCTTATTCAAGGACATATTTCAAGTACTACATATTATTTCTCCTTGCCTATCCTGTCATTCTACAGTTAAGTTTAAATAGAAAATTGATCAGTGTCTCTTAAACGGTCAGGACATGCGTTAAACTTTTGTATTCCTGCACTTGTTAACATTACGAACTTGTAGTGAGTGGTCAGTAGTGAAGGTGAAAAACCAATTATCAGCTATAATAATCAAGAGCACTTAACTGCTAATTAAATTATGATTAAATTTAAAATATTAGAGAAATATATATGTGGAGATCATCTTTTCCTCAAAAGATTTAATCCAAAATCGATGAATTTTCTATATTGGCAAAATAATTTTGAATACTTGGCCGAGTTTTTTGAATTGAATCATTTCGACAAAGTTGATTTATTATTAAAAATATTGGAACCATCGGTTTATGAGGAACTTAAAAAGAAATTATTTCCTTCCAACCCTATTATGGCATCATACGATACACTTATACTTACGTTACAGCAACTATACTCTAACTTTCATGGAGAGGAAGCAGTACACTTTCGTTTTATGTTTCGTGATCAATTAATCGGCGAAACTATTTCAGAATACGGTTTTGTATTAAGAAGAATAAATGATAAATGCAATCCTAAATTTCAAAAAAATAATATCTTAAGGAATCGATTTATAGAAGGATTATATGATGAAGAACTAAAAACTAAATTGAAAAATGAGAATTATTTAACATTTACTGAAGCAATCAAAATCGCAAAAATATTGAAATATCGTAAGATTTATTCAAAAATAAATTAACTATTCTAGCTAAAGCACTAAATTGGAATGCATGTTAATTGAATAGGAAATAATACAAAACATTTAGGCGTATTCTGGCTCTGCTATTTTAGAATCAATAATATTTTATGGAGAATATTATTCAAATACTCAGATAATCCAAGAACGTCACATGGTTACGGAATCCTTATCAAGTACATATTTTCATTTTTGGATTTATGTGTCCTGTAGACAACAATAAATTATTTTAGCTTAATTTATATTGCTATCCTTGTTTGAGTACAAAGTAAATACATGCAAGTATGGTTGTTCTTTTTTTACGAAATAATATTGCATCCAATCTATTTAAATTGTTTGTTTCCTGCTTAAAATATTGTATTTTTTTATTTTAATAAATTATCATTGCTCTACTCTATTAACACTTATTTACTATTTATTAACATTTCTAGTACAAAATCTTATCAATTAATAATATTTATCATATTAATGATTAATTTATTTATTACTATCATACAAGAATGAATTCCATGGTATGAAATTATACCTACCATTTACCGTTTCGATACTATGTACTCCCATTATGAATTGTTTAAATAATTTATTTTTTGTGTTAACTTCACTACTGCATTGACTTATTATCTTCGTTAAAGCATCAGCATAGTCTTTAATACGCTCTCCTTTTATTTGAGTTCGATTCCAAAAACGATATTCAGCTGACAATTTTTTTGAATCTTTATAAATTCCATACATACCTTCTAACATTAATATAAGCACTTCGTATGAAATGTTAAAAGGAATACGAAGAAATACTTTCATGTGAATATTCGATAAAACTGTAGGTTCTAACATATTTAATAAAAAACTAGTCTTATAGTCATCTGGTATTTTTAACAAGACAATTATCCACTCAAAGACATTTCGCCATTTAAGAAAGTCCATTGTTTCTGGATTAAACTTTTCGATAAAACGAAGTGCCTTAAGTATTAATATATCCTTAAGCATTACGTTGAATTAATTCCAAACCAAAATGGAAANTTATACGGTCCTTATGAAGGACATCATGCAGCTTACTTCCGTTTTTGTCAACGAGATCAAATAATCGGCGAATCTGTTCGAGACTACTCTTCTAATTTACAGACATTATTGTGTAAATGCTTGAAGCACCATAAAAATTACCCAACTTTGTTGAACCGATTCATAGAAGGATTAGATGATGGAGAAATAAGACAAAAATTAAGTAATATGAAAAATTTAAAATTTAAGGAAGCAGTCGCTATAGCCGAGGAAATGGAATTGCATAAGCATGAAACGAGACAAATTCAATTACCTTAGAAAAGGAACTAAATTTCGAAAACGTATTGCTGAAATATAAAAAAATACAAAACACACTTTCTACAACTATTCATGAACCAATAATTTTTTGCTCGTTAATGTTATTCATATACTCAGATAATCCGAAGAAATCATCAGATTTACGAAATTCTTTACAAGTATAAGAGGTTTTTATTTCTAAATTAAATTTTTCTACAGAGTATAACAAATTGTTTTTACTTAGTTTGCAATGTTAACTTTTTTAAGGATGAAATGATTCAACAGCTTGTCGAAATGTTTTAAAATTTTTATCTTTGATCTAGACTGTAACACTATGCTAATTTTTAAAATGATAATAAACTTCGTATTTACTGTAAATTTTATGACGATATAAATAAAAAATTTTTTTTATTTAGAATCAATTATTATATTTTATAAAAACTTCTTTAAAGAATAAAGAAAAATAAACAGGAACTATTAAAAATTTTTAAACACAAATTAATGGATTTAAAATTTTCCGATTTCGTTTTTTTTTTTACCTCCTTTCACAAAATAAACACATTTTACAGTTCTCCGAATGCATTTTAACCCACATGTTAATAACCGGGTACCCGGGTTCTCTTTTGCATGTTCTTTCTTAAATATCTTTTGTATTTAATGACATATTATTAAATCCTTTTAGATACTCGTTATTTGAGTCTATTTCTATCGATTTATATACTTTAAGATATTTAAATATGCAAAAAAATAAATAAACTTTAAAGTTAAAGTCAGGTACCCTATTGTTCAATATCTGGGGTACCTGGGTACCCATATGTAAGAATTTAATATTTCTATAAAATCGTAAAGTAATAAATAATTAAACTTATCTCTAGGGATGAAAAATATTATTTAATATATAAATAAACGAATTTATTTAACTTTTTATTTATTTTAATATAAAACTTATAAATTATACATAAAATATTGCTATATTGAATTTATTCTTGAAAACATGTTTCGCATTTTGTAATTGCTTTTGAATGTTGATCGCAAACTGATTTATTATATTCTTTACATAATTTTCGCGTTTTTTTCCGTTTTTTATAGACACCTTGATAACAAATATAACATGATCCTACAACAATTTTTTGTCCAGTGGTATCTACCTCTTGAGTAGACCCACCGGACTCACTTGATGTTGTTGCTCTACTTGTAAAATTTATTGCTTTTCCACAGATGCTTTCGATCGCAATCCGAGTAGTGAAATTTCTCATAATTGGAATATTTTGAGATCGTGTTTCAATCAATGGCATACATAATTCTTCACTTAATTGCCGCAAAAATAATCTTCGCTCGTTTGTCTTTTTTTTATCATTTTGTTATTTTCATAATAAATTATGTAGCTCGCAAGACTGGTGACATCCAAAATATTAAAAAAAAAATGCAAAAGGCTATCGGTTAGTCCAGTCCGTCTGTGGGTTTTGTAACGACCCAACATCTGATCCATTGTATCGACACCAATTTGTGTTTTATTATAATACTGAACAACTAATCTTAAGCAAAAAAATACACACAGTGCTTAGAAAATATTCAAACTTCCACTCCAAGTCAAGTCTTGTTTGAAACTGACCATTATAAGTAACGAATACTAAGCAGCTGCACAAGAATTTCGGCTATTCTTCTACCTCCCCTCTTTTTCAAAGTTAATATTTCTATAGAAAAAGGGTTCCTCAGGTAGTCCTTAATGTAATGAGTAATAATGTGAAAGTTTCCCGGTATAAAAGTTCGATTATTGAATGAATAACCTAAGCGGGTACCCAGGTACCCCGGCTGTTGAACTTCGTTGTAACGACTGGGTATTGACATAAGGGTTAAGAAATATATTTGTAAATAATGTCAATGTATATTTTATATTTAGTATAATATTCGTTTAACATTTATGTATTATTGAAAGATCGTAGTACCGTATTGAAAATTGATAATCGTTTATACAAATGTATAATGTTTTAGCAAGTATAAAATTATACACATTTTACTTACATCTTAAATATTTCATTGATTCGGATGAGTATTATATTAATACATAACAGTTTATACAAAGATTAAGAGTCGAGGAATATTTATTGAATTTCTATAATATGTCCTTCATCAAAGTATCAATACAATTAAACATTATAAACAGTATGTGTGTATATATAATATTGCTAAATAAAAAATCAAGAAAATGTAACGGTTAAAACGATTTATCATCTTTTTGGAAATATTATGCTCATTTGTTAACTTAAAAAGATCTCTTAAAAATTACTATAATCGGATAATACAATTTCTTCACTTCGGTTCTTCCCTGATACTCTCGTTAATTTAATTTCATTTAAAGTAAATTTGTCTTTATCAAGGAAAAAAAACCCACAATTCGAGTCTAGATTTTTCTTCAAACTTTGCACAATTGCAAAAGTTGATTAGTATTGTCAATTTCATCAAAGGACATTTGCTATTACTTAACCCTTTCCGGTATCGAAATAATATCTGCTGATTTTTCGTCAATCCTTACATAATTATCCTAAATAAATTATCTCTTTATTTAAAAAGTAATAATAATAATAATTGTTTCACAAAAACAAGCAACAATCTGCGTTATCGTTTCTTGAACGGTCAGCTGTCGGTGAGAAATGTTCTTTCTTATATTAGTATTATATAAAATATATAAAAAAAAAATTAAAAATCCAAGTCACACATACACGCTCGAGAAAGATCTCGAAAAAGATAATACAATTGTATACCATGTCATTTTATTTTTTTTATCTCGACTAACTTATGTTCTAAACATAGACAATATTCTCTAATGTAACCGATATATCGTAATTAATTATATAATTTAAAAATATTAATGAAATAATAATTAATTATATAATTATATAATAATAATAACTAATTATATAATTTTAAAAATAAAATTATATAATATTATTTGTTAGTTAAAAATGTAATAAAGAATATTGGCTAACTTCAATTGTGCAATTATTTTTGTGAAATTAATTATATCACGATAAAAATAATTCTTGTAAAAAGGGTTCGCTTGTTCAGATGTTTTCATATTTTTATATTCAAATGATCATTTAAGATCTTCTAATTGGGTAAGCAATTAAGTGATTACGAATGTTTTTTTTTTTTATAGGTAAGGTGCTTTAAACACTTTAACAAAACAAAAGAAATGTTTTCTTATTGAGAAAATCCACAATTACCTATTAGTTTTTAACCCAATAGTACATTAATTTATAACTTTTATTCGTTTCTTCTGCTTGTATTTTTTTAGCAATCGTTATTGCCTGTTCTAATGATAAATCTTTCATACGTCTTAATAACATTCGAGCTTTAATGCTATTTAAACCGTGCAAGAATCTATTCGATAAATTTTCCTGTGTATCACTGGAATAATTGCATTTTCTTAATGTTTCTCTTAAAGTGATAAAATAATGTTCAACGCTTTGGCCTGGTTTTTGATTTAAAAAATTGAAACGATATTCAGCAGCTAATTCTCCTTGATAATTTGAATAGATTTTCTCGCAATAGGAAATAATCGTTTCGTAAGAACTATTAATAAGTTTTAAAGGATACATTTTCATTTCTAATGTTTGATATACCGGTACTGTAATCATACTCAATAAGAAATAAGTATATGTAACCTTTGTTGCTTCTAACAAATGTAATCCATACTCAAAGTCATTTTGCCATATTAAAAAGTCCATCCACGTTGGATCGAATTTTTGTACGATAGTTAACAATTTAGATAACATATTCTCAAGTGAATTCATTTTTCGCCTAATCTTTCAAAATGAAGAAAACAAAAATCAAAAAGAAATAAATTTTATATATTTTTCTTCTTTTTTTTTTTAAAGCACGTCAATAGTTTATTATTAAACATTCAAAGTTCTTCGTTTCTGTATATCGTTTCACTTTTGTTTACCAATGAATAATAACTTTATACTTCGTTTAAAATGCTTAGAAAATCTATTTAATATCCTTTGATTGTATCCTCGTCAATAATATAATTGTACCTGTAATACCAAAATATTATATCATTATAATTATTCAAAGCTTATTATTAATTAATTAAAGAATTATATTATTTTGATAAACACATACAAAATAATACGTTCGGTAATACGTACGAATAAGAAGTGAAGTTAAAAGATAGATAAGCTGGTGTTGTAACGTTCTTCTTTTGTTTAACCTTATTTATATATGCTTTCTTAGAGTAGGTTTTATTATATTATTAAATATAGTAAAAGGTAATCCATTATTTCTGTAATAGATGGCTTTGGTAATTTCTAATTCGTGTTGTATAAGTGCGATCGGATTACGCTAGGGAGCGTTAGAAAGATAAGATTTTGTACTAGAAAATTCTTCGAACAGCTAACAGCTAATGTACTGTAACAGTTAACCACGCACAATGTTGGTTTCGTCGATTCCATTCCGGTAATTTTAATGTCAAAGAAGTACCAGGCTATGGAAGGACCATTGTCGAAAATGTCAATAAAGTAATGGAAATTGTCGAGTCCGATCGTCATGTGAGTACTCTTTCGATTACTCTGGAGTTAAACACTGCATAAAAGACCGTTTGAAACCACTTAACACGTTAACGCTGGGACGAAAATCTACGTTTTTCCGCGTGAGACGGGACTGCCCACAGAACAGTCAAATGTGACCCACCCCCCACCGGTCATGACGCCCCACGGAACAGTCAAGTGTGACCCACCGGTGGGTCACGCCTCTCTACGGAACAGTCAAGTGTGACCCACCAGTGGATCACGCCTCCCCACGGAACAATCAAATGTGTACCACCAGCGGATCACGCCTCTCCACGGAACAATCAAATGTGGCCCACCGGTGGGTCACCCCGGCGTGAACGTGTTAAATAAATCTGGATACAAAAAGAAGCTGGAAGTGTAGGTGCCACACGAGTAAACGCAGAAAAACCTCATGAACCGAACTTCAGTCAGCGAATCGCTGCTAAATCGCTACAAAATCGACCCACTTCTGAAGAGGATGATGACTGGTGATGAAAAGTGGGTCACTTACAACAATGTCAAGTGAAAACGGTCTTGGTTGAATTGCGGTGAGCCAGAGTAAACGGTGGCAAAGCCAAGATTGATGGTCAGGAAGGTTCTGCTGTGTGTTTAGTGGGATTGGCATAGAATCATTTACTATGAACTGCTTTCCTACAGTCAAACTCTTAATTCGGACCTGTACTTTGAACAATTGGACCGTCTGAAGGAAGTAATCGCCCAGAGACGGCCAGCTTTGGCCAATAAGAGAGGAATTATGTTTCATCATGACGAAGATAGGTGACACACGTCGATAGTAACTCACCAGAAGCTGTAAAAGATTATTTGGGAGTTTCTTATGCATCCACCTTACAGTCCGGATATTGCACCAAGTGATTACTACCTGTTTCGGTCTATGGCAAATGATTTTGCTGGTAAAAAATTCGTCTCAAGACTAAACCTACCACGCGCGGTATCAAATAAGCGTTTTTGAAATTTTGTTTAGAATTTCTTGTACACGATGTTACTTTATTGCCATGCAACTTCTTGACTTTTCTTAAAATATACATAAAACCCATTTTAAATTGAACGGTTTTTTAATCTGACTCTTGTATTTAAAAATCATTGATATTGTCGAATGACAAACTCTAAATTTCTTTGAGAGAGATGAGTTTGGTTCTCCATTTTCCAGTATGCGTATAATTGCACTTTTCCCTTCAAAGGTAAATGCTTTACGACGTTAAAGTTTTGACACACAAAAACTATGATTATAGGGTCACACTAACTATTCAGAGATTGCAGGCCCATACAGTAGTCCTTTGGTGTGTTCATAGAACTCGTTCTTCTTTCTAAGCTCTTTTTGACGTGCTTGACGAGCTTTTTTTGGCTTTTTTTTCCGTTCCGATAGATACTCAAGCGCGCTCGAGCGCAGAGTTAAGGCAGAGCACTTTAACAAATTATAAATCAAAAAATAATGCAAATTTTATTCTGAAAATTTACAGGAATATTTTTGAGATGTTATTCTAACTATTTATGCAAAAAAGGAAAAATCGATTTTTTGAAAATTTTACATGTATGCCCCCCTTAACTCTTTGAGTCTCGGCGGGATTAAAGTGTTCCACCTTTTTGATGTATTTCACGGCACGGTGGGACATTTTTGGTCCCACCTCGAAATATTGCCGTAGCTGCATGTGCATAGGTTTATATTTCACCCTATTTATGTAAAACTGTTAGTAATGTCTTCAAACAAATAAAAACAAATTTAATTAACTATCACTATTTTGTTATGTTTTTACATGATGTTATACATTTATTAATAAAAATACACCAATTTTGTTTCATTTAAAACCCGACAAAATTCCTGTGCAACATGGGTCTATTTTTGATCTGAAATCCTGTGCCTCAAAGAGTTAACACGTTGAGCGCGGCGCCGATATTGCTGGCCTATCCGTTCCGTCGGCAGTGAGCAGGCGCTCTTCAAATGTTGCGATAATACAAAATGATCCTCGACTTCAAAGCATGCAATTTCAAAAAAAAACAATTCATCATAAATTAAAGAAAGTGGAAGGAGATGGTTATAATACTGTTCTCGCTGTTATGTTATCAAAATTCAATATTATTTGGTCCCAAGATAGCGAAAAATTTAACAAAAAAAGTTGTCACAATTTGCTACATGTGTAAATCCCTGCCACATTTTTGTTTGTAATGTTTCAATAAAGCTCATTAAAATTATATTTGACTACATTTTATTCAGGCAACATTTATTTTTTACCTTTAATACTGTCGGTCCAAACGGCCGATGCCGGCTACACGGAAAGTTCACTGCCGGTCTCTAGGGACCAGCGCCGCACTCAACGTGATAAGCGGTTGGTCAATGTAAGCGGAGTCATAATACCAGGAGTGTAAGTTGAAGTTTGCCGGTTTTTTTCGTTAAAAAAACACATAATTTTTAGGGGAATCTCAAAATATTTTTATTCAAAGTATTGACCATTTGATTCTACACATTTCGTCCATCTTTCACGCAAATTATGGATACCATTCCAAAAAAACTTTTTCTCTTTCGA
Source organism: Mischocyttarus mexicanus (assembly GCA_023678845.1). Classification (NCBI taxonomy): domain Eukaryota; kingdom Metazoa; phylum Arthropoda; class Insecta; order Hymenoptera; family Vespidae; genus Mischocyttarus; species Mischocyttarus mexicanus. Next base: position 11,010 of record JACGTP010000882.1, read on the forward strand.
GGAAAACCATTCGACGAGCCATTTTTCAACTTCTTCAAAATTGACGAAGTGCTGCTCTGCAAGTGAGTGCCCCATCGATGCGAAAAGGTGGAAGTCGGACGAGGCGAGGTCTGGAGAGTACAGCGGGTGCGATAATATTTCCCAATTAAGTGTTTTTAATGTGTTTATCACGGATCTAGCGGTATGAGACGGCGCGTTGTCATGTTACAAAATAACTTTGCCATGTCTTCGGGCCCATTCCGGTCGTTTTTCGATCAACGCATGATTCAAATTGATCATTTGTTGTCGATAGCGATCCGTATTTACCGTTTCACCAGGTTTTAATGGTTCGTGGTCCCACCAAACACAGAGCATTGTCTTACGGCCAAAGCGATTGCGCTTTGCAGTGGATGGGGCGGCTTCACCAGGTGAAAGCCATGATCTTTTTCGCTTCGGGTTCTCAAAATAAATCCATTTCTCATCACCCGTGACAATCCGATGCAAAAAAGACTTCCTTTCGAACCGTTGAAGCAGCATTTCACAAATGGTTTTTCGATGTTCCATTTGCCTGTCGTTCAATGCGTGTGGCACCCATTTTCCATACTTCTAGATTTTTCCCATGGCTTTTAAACGTTGGCAAATTGCTACTCGGGACACGTTAAGTTTTTCTGCCAAAATTTCTTGTGATTGGGTTGGGTCTTCATCCAACAACACCTGCAAATCCTCGTCTTCAAACCTTTTCGCTGCACCAGGATGTTCATTGTCTTTCAAATCTAAATCTCCACTTTTAAATTGACGAAACCATGTCTCACATGTTCTAATCACTGGAGCATGTTCACCATAAGTTTCTACTAGCAAACGATGTGCTTCAGCTGCTTTTTTCTTTTGATGAAATAAGAAAAGCAACGAATGCCGCAAATGCTCTTTATTTGGAACGAAACTCGACATATTCATTGATATAAACGACTATGACGCTATTATTTTGACAGAATGAGACTTAGGTGTTCTTGGAGGTTAATGTCAATAGAAAACAATCGTGTATATAACAAATCATAGAAATGCCTACATCCTGCTAGCTACATCCTACTGTAAAAACCGGCAAACTTCAACTTACAAATTTACAGAAATAAAACAATTTATCGGATAATGTATTAAGTTTTATTTTATTATTTCTTTTCACATGTCGTTAAACAAGTAAAGAGTATGTGTAATATGGTACGTAATATATATGTATATATATGTATACATATATACATATATATATACTATATTATATTTAAAATGGATAAGGTATGGTATCACATAGGAAATAAATGTCGATGAGAAATTGTCGAAGAAATTTAGATTTTGTTTAATTGATAGTACGCATTTTAAGATAATATTTTGTTGTTTCGTTTCCAACTACTGCACACACACACACACACACACACACACCAACACCCACACACACATTCACATACACATACACACGAAGAAAATTCTTTGCCTAATGCATCGGTGATACAATCCAATAAGATCTTATTAGATGAAAATACAGATAATATGAGATATATAATGAAAGAATAATTATCGGATTATCGACGATCGTAGAAAGTACGAGCTACTTATGGTAAGAGAAAATATTGACTTTCAAAGTAACATTTAGTATTTAATTACTCGAGATATATTTATATATTTATATAAGATAAGATATAATGCAAGAACAAAGATGAAAATCGATTGATAAACGACTTTATTCTCGATTTATAAATCTTTAACGATTTCTCGAGTAACAATTGGAATAAATTCGGCATTTTAACGAGCACAGCCTTAAAGGACTTCAATGGTCTAAATATTTCTATATGTATGCACATATATTTATATATACACGTACATACATACATACATACCATATGCATATACAAATGTATACACACACACATACACATACACATACACACCGGACACGCATGTATGTATACGATTGTATTTGCAATATGTTCATCTAAAGGTCTCAATACCTATACATGTATAATTTATTAAAGTATATTTTTAGCACAACTGACAATAGATATAAATCATATATATATATATATAATAATATAATAATATAATATGTTAATAATTTATATTGATTTTAAAACTCGAATAAAATCTAAAACTCATTGATGGATTATTTGTTTGCAAAATAAAATCTTAAAGAGTACTAAATATAATAACAAATATTTTTCTTCCCGAGTATTTTTATACTACTAACTACAAAAAACATTAACAAATTGTTTGAAAATAAACATTTAATATACATATATGTGCCCCTATTTACTATATTTTGTTTATTTCCCAAATATTGAAATACGGAAGCACGTATTGGCCGTATTATTTCATATTAATAGTTGATTGTCTCGAAAATGGAGCTCATATCCTTTTTTTTATACTGACAATGTAAATATATATAATATATATATAAATATGTTTTTATCATTTATATAAGCTACATTTTTGTAGAAATAATTGAAGATAAATATTTAATTAATTGAAAAAGAAGCATTTATTTTGATTTATTTATCTGTGTGGGATAAATCAAACATATAATAAATAATGTATAAAATCTAAGTATATATATATAGATCATAAAAGAGTAACTCTAATATTTATATATATTTATATATATGTATTTTTATAAGGGTTTTTATCAAGCAAAGCAGTCAATTAAAACTATTAGCATTTGCATATTTTTGAACGTTTTCCCATGTCTATATTAAACTAACTTTAACTACAATTTGTTTGAATAAAGTAAAATAGGAGTTGGAAGAGACCAGAGGGGGAGGATTTTAGGGGATACAAGCTCTGTTTCCTAATATCGAGACTTTAATCTACTGTTGTTGTTGTTGTTGTTATTGTTGCTGTTGTTGTTATTGTTGCTTTTGTTGTTGTTGTTGGGAGCAGTTCTTGTTAGACGAGAATATGTTCGCATAGTCAACATTGAAAAATTCTACTAACTTTATTATTATTATTATTATTAATATTATTATTATTATTAATATTATTGTTATTATCTACCCGTTAACTATTTTTATTTTAACGAAATAAATGAACAATAATAAGTGCAACTTTGAAATACAAAATGTCGAAAGAAGGAGAGAGAGAGAGAGACAGAGTGAGAGAATGGGAGAGTGAGTAAGTGTGTGTGTGAGAGAGAGAGAGAAAGAGAGAAAGAGAGAGAGAAAGAAAAAAAAATGTTATTTTTTTTTTCTGTTTCTATATATGTATCGATATAATCTTAAATCCTTTTTTTTGTATATTTATATAAGTGTATGTGTGTACATACGTATATATAATATATTACTTCATTAATATATACCCAGTGAACACAAAACGTTAATATGACGTACGATTTACGTAATTTACGTAATTTACGTTAATATGACATACGATTTACGTTAATATGACGTACAATTTACGTAATTTACGTAATTTACGTTAATGTGACGTACGATTTACGTTAATATGACGTACGTTTTATGTAAATTACGTAAATTACGTAAATCGTACGTCATATTAATGTTTTGTGTTCACTGGGTATGTATATATGTTATATATACTCTGGAAGGCGACAGTAGAGATACTACTACTGAAGTAAATGCAATAATAATATATGGCGGAGATAAAAAATGCCAGCGATTGTTTTAAACGTTAATTATCTTCAATCCTCGATCGGCCTATTCGAGAAGTATTATTTTTCTGGTTTTCTTTTTTTTGTCCTTTTTTTTTTTCTCTCTTTTTCTTTTTTATACAACCGCCATTTAAAATACAATTCTCCTCTTTTCGAAAATTCGAATTCGTCCTACGAATTCCTCCCCTCCCCTCACCCCAACCCATTCAGAGTTTTTCTCAACGATCGGCACCAGGCGTTTCGTGTTCTTATTTTTCTTTTTTTTTTTCTTCTTTTCTTTTCTTTTTTTCTTTTTTTGCAATCTTATACAATAATAATACATTACGCGCTAACATGGCGTATTATTTATTTTAAAAAATACATCGAAAGAGATTTGTCTAAATAATGTTGTCGACAACATTGAAAATGACAAAGTATATTACGTGTATCGTCCGTATTCCTCTATGTGTCTCATTATGAAAGATATAATTATTAAAATGAGAGAATATGAAATAGAGAGATAGAGAGATAGAGAGATAGAGAGAGAGAGAGAGAGAGAGAGAGATAGAAAGAGAAAGAGAGAGAGAGAGAGAAGATAAAAAGAGTAACATAAAAAAAAAGAAACAAAGAGTATAGGTAAATGGTAGGAAAGGAGAATAAAACCCTGAGCGTGAAAAGAGATAAAGTTAAATCATGGAAAATAATGATAAGAATAATAAGTAATAATATACAAAGAATAGACCGATGAGGTAAAGCTAATAAGAGAGATATTATCTTAAATATGTTGAACGAACTCTGGATTGAGAAACGAGAAACCCATAAACTCCGTTTGATCGAGGTTCATCATGAAGAGTTTGTCCGTTGGGGTCAGGTCAGTTTTTTCCGATGTGAATTGTTTGTCGAAATTGCTTACATCTTTAGGATGTTTCTGAAAGTATTGAAAAAAAATCATTTAAATATATATTAATTAGTATATAATTAATTATGATATTATATAGTTAATATGTGATAGTTACCTAGTTAACATAAAACGTTAATATGACGTTAATATGACGTTAATATGACGTTAATATTAACGTTTTGTGTTAACTGGGTAATTACCATTGTTTTAAAAATATTTGTTTATCTTAAATTAATATAACAATTGACAAATTGGTATACCTTATTTTATTTAAAAATAATATATATCTTACGATCTTTGGTTTAAATGGTGGTTGCACTTCGCGGTTCTCAATTTTTTCCCAATCAATGTGCCTAAAGAAAACATGACTACGAACATCTTCTTCACCCCTAAAACCGCAACCGAGTCTTCTACTAGGATTTTTCGTGAGAAACTGAAATAATAATGATAAATATTATAGAAATATTATTAGTTCGAAAGAAAATAATAGAAAAATTGGAATAAAGTAGAACCTCTGTTAGAAATAAGTGTCTATTGCACATTTAATGAATTGATATTAATGTAATAATGTAAGAAGTCCTGTAGATAGCATTAAGTGTGAGGGTATATACCCAGTAAACACGTCACATTAACGTTTTGTGTTCACTGAGTAAGTATTATAACACATCACTCAATAGGTCTTCAGTCTGACACATATATATCAACACTAATGACAGACATTAATTTATTACTTTACAGTAATAAAATAATTTTAACCCTTATGTCAATACCCAGTCGTTACAACGATGTTCAATAGCCGGGGTACCCGGGTACCCGCTTAGGTTATTCATTCAATAATCGAACTTTTATACCGG
>JACGTP010000883.1:0-16357 GCA_023678845.1 Mischocyttarus mexicanus
TCCGCAAACGTTGCAAAATCCCCAAAAATACACTTTTTTGAGAATATCTCCCAAACAGTTGATAATATTAAAAAATATTTTAAATAAAAGTTGTAGATAATCCAATTGTCTACAAAAAATGTTAAATGACATTTTGTAATAGTGCATTAGTTTTCGCAAAAAATGTGAAAAAACGCAAAAGTACATAAAACAATTTTTTTTTCATATTTAAAAAAACTTTTCCAGGAAAAAAATTATTGCAAACTATTTTATTATTATACTGTCAATAGTGTAATAATTTTTTTAAATTTTTAATTTGTATTTTTGAATAGGTAAAATAACTTTGAAATTTTCAAATCAAATTTTCTTCATAAAAATGTTAACTTTTTTTTTTTTAATTTTATTAGAATCTACATCAAATTTTCGTTTAGATGATACCAAAATTTTAACTAATTATCTGTATTTTAAAGAAATTATGATTTTAGGGCACCTGGCATTAATACGATACTGAAGCTGAGAGAGAGCGCAATACAATCTCCGTTCTCTCTCGCACTCATGAGACATTTCTGCTCATGCGCGACGCGTGAAGCACGCATTAGCGTGAGTGAGATCACACAATTTAATAGGACAATTACACAACAATTAAATAACATACACAACAATTTAATAGGAGAGTAAAGGATAGACGGAGTGTTATAAGATATATGGTAAGATAAGCAATACCCGCGTGTCTTTGAAATAAAATCATAATGTTTCGATGCTTTGCGCTCATGCGTTTTTTTCTCTATAGTAGTAAACAATACTATAGGCATCAAATTTTTTTTTATTTGCAAACATTACAAAAAAATTGGAGAAAAAACTTATTTATTACGCATAAGTAATATAATTAATAATTACAAATTAATAACATTTAATAAAAAGTATGTTTTTCTTTTATTTTTGATCACGTTTTGTTAAAAAAAAAAAATTTTACACTTTTTAAAAAGTAAAAAGTTTTAAAAATAAAACATTTTCAAAAGACACGTAAAATAAAATTAATGCATCAATAAAATTATTTTTTATTATATCTTTTATAAAAAATATATAACATACTGTAAAAATATAAAAAAAAAAATTAAAGTAAGAATAATGTTTTTGAAAAAATTAAAAAATTAAAAAATTAAAAAATTAAAAAAAAAACAGAAATAAATTTAGGACTGACAAGATTCGAACGCGCAAAACCACGGTTACTTTTTTCCGCCCTTGCCAACTTTGCTTTTTTTACTATTTTAATATTTTAATAAAATATCTTGTAAAAAAAAATTACTTTTTATCGTTAAGGAAGTATAACTTCTAACGCGTGTCCATAAGTCTACGCAAACATGTTTTTTTATATATTCATTTTCATTACTCGAATTAAAATTAAATAAATATTTTTTACACTTACTACAACTTCATTAATAAAGTATAACATTATTTAATAATAAACTTTTTAAACAACATTATATTTATTTAAAACTTTAAAATTATTTAAATAATATAAAGTATTGAAATAATTATATTAATCTAAATATTATAAAGAAATTATTTTATTTAAACTAAAATTTTTTTTATCTTAAAATACTTTCTAGTATTTAAACTATACTTCGACTTATTTTATTTAATCAAAAGTGATGAGAAATTTGTACCTATTATACCAAAATTTAAAAATAATGAATTAATTAAATTTATTATGTAAGCATCGGCGATCGACCGTTCTTTATTTTCTATATTATGAAAGATTGCAGGATGTATGCGGTAGTGCGTGCAGATTAGTGTGAGAGTGAAACGTATCCTCAGCAAAATTTCTGTGTGTGTGTATGTTGTGTATGAATATGAGTGAGTAGGCATGAGAAAAAAGCCGATTGAAAGCAGAATTAAACAATGAAAGGCCTAGGGTTTGTAGCGTGAGCGTATATGTTATCGGACAAAGAAATGATATGCTTCGTTGATACGATATTAAGACGTACGCCGAAAAAAAAGAATGTTAGTAAGAAAAATACGTAAAGGACAGTCAAGTATGGTGATTGTAATACACTGAAAAATAAACCGTTAACACGATATACCTCGTTTTTTAGATATTCGTTTATCAAGTTATTTACAACTGTGAAATTAAATTTCATAATCAAATTAAAAATTTTTTATTTTTATGATATTTTTTTATGATATTTAAAAATTATTTTTATCTTTATTATACTTAAAAAAAAATTGTAAATAAAAAAACTTTTTAGAACTATATTCTGAAATAAATTATATTATTTTTTTAATAAATAAAATTTTTACTCAATACGATTTTTTTAAAAAGTGTGACGTCATAAAATACGAAAGTTTAAAAGAATTATTGCAAAACCTGTTTTAGCCTTTTTGCATTCGCAGAGTTTATTTCGGACCAGGCAAGGTTTAAATAATAATAAATAGAAGAATATTTGAAAATATATTATACGAATTCGTTTAATGTAGTTTGATTAATAATAAAACAATAAAAAGGAAATATATTTCTTATGTACATATGTCAAGAACGGTTAGCACAAATTAGCTAAAAAATTCTGGTTTCATATTCTTTAAAAAAATTCTTAGTACTCACAGTCACGAAGTATAGATTTGATTCTTAGAAGTTTATCTAAAATCGTTCGGTCACCATGCGTTGATCGGAAAAGCCATCGCATCATGAAAGCTTAGGCGACTAGGATGGCTCGATGATTTTGTCACACCTGACTCGCTGCTAGAACTTTTATATTAAAACAGAACTTTTTTATAAATCCAAAGTGAGACCACAGTTAAATTCGATAAAAATTAAATAAGAATAACCACGATTACAGAAAAACTGAAAGTGACCCTCCCCCGCCGCCTAAAAATGAATTTAATACTTTGAAACGTACAAGAAGAGCAGCGAGAAAATGCAACGCAATAAGCCTTGTACTCTTGTTTTAATATTCTAAAAAACATCTCTGGAGGGGATGACATAGGTCCCACTCTCTACCATCAGTCAGCCCAAGCTTCCTTTGATCGCTACCCAATCACAGGACGTCACGTCTCCTTATACCAGTAAATTGAAGTTTGCCTTATACCAGTAAGTTGAAGTTTGGATGTCGCTAGCAGGATGTAGGCATTTCTATGATTTGTTATATACACGATTGTTTTCTATTGACATTAACCTCTAAAAACACCTAAGTCTCATTCTGTCAAAATAATAGCGTCATAGTCGTTTATATCAATGAATATGTCGAGTTTCGTTCCAAATAAAGAGCATTTGCAGCATTCGTTGCTTTTCTTATTTCATCAAAAGAAAAAAGCAGCTGAAGCACATCGTTTGCTAGTAGAAACTTATGGTAAACATGCTCCAGTGATTAGAACATGTGAGACATGGTTTCGTCAATTTAAAAGTGGAGATTTCGATTTGAAAGACAATGAACATCCTGGTGCAGCGAAAAGGTTTGAAGACGAGGATTTGCAGGTGTTGTTGGATGAAGACCCAACCCAATCACAACAAATATTGGCAGAAAAACTTAACGTGTCCCGAGTAGAAATTTGCCAATGTTTAAAAGCCATGGGAAAAATCCAGAAGTATGGAAAATGGGTGCCACACGCATTGAACGACAGGCAAATGGAACATCGAAAAACCATTTGTGAAATGCTGCTTCAACGGTTCGAAAGGAAGTCTTTTTTGCATCGGATTGTCACGGGTGACGAGAAATGGATTTATTTTGAGAACCCGAAGCGAGAAAGATCACGGCTTTCACCTGGTGAAGCCGCCCCATCCACTGCAAAGCGCAATCGCTTTGGCCGTAAGGCAATGCTCTGTGTTTGGTGGGACCAGGATGGTGTGGTGTACCACGAACTATTAAAACCTGGTGAAACGGTAAATACGGATCGCTATCGACAACAAATGATCAACTTGAATCATGCGTTGATCGAAAAACGACCGGAATGGGCCCGAAGACATGGCAAAGTTATTTTGCAACATGACAACGCGCCGTCTCATACCGCTAGATCCGTGAAGGACACATTAAAAACACTTGATTGGGAAATATTATCGCACCCGCCGTACTCTCCAGACCTCGCCCCGTCCGACTTCCACCTTTTCGCATCGATGGGTGAGCAGCACTTCGTCAATTTTGAAAAAGTTGAAAAATGGCTCGTCGAATGGTTTTCCTCGAAAGAGAAAAAGTTTTTTTTGAATGGTATCCATAATTTGCCTTAAAGATGGACGAAATGTGTAGAATCAAATGGTCAATACTTTGAATAAAAATATTTTGAGATTCCCCTAAAAATTATGTGTTTTTTTAACGAAAAAAACCGGCAAACTTCAATTTACACTCCTGGTATATCTAACACTCTTAATTTTTGTCTTGCTTCACGATTCTATCTCTAATACAGTAGAATGCGTTTATAATAACATCAAAGGGTACTGACAAACACGTTTTACTAACCAGACGTCATACACAGCATATTCTTAGAAAACAAACAACTTCCTGTTTTTGTTAGGTACATATGTATTTAGTTTAATAGAAAGAAACACAGCATATTAAAAAAATAAAAATTTATATATATATGTATATTTTTTCATTTTTTTACATAAGAAATCGATAATTTTTCTTTGCTTTTGTTTTTTCTTTAGATTAAAATAACAGTATCTAACACGATTGTGTAAAGAAGACAGTCTTCTGATCAAATTATCATTTTCAAAATTGCTATAAACAAATTGTTAAAAAGAGTAGGCAGCTTTTAAAGCCTCTTCTGCGGTAGGTAATGATTCTTCTTTAAATTTCTCCTCCTCATCACTATCGTGTTGCTTATTAGCTGTAATATACTCTACAATATTTTTATCTGTGGGTTCCTCAGATGTAAGAAGAGTGCTATAAATGTCAAAACATAGTTGTGCTACATTCCTAGTGCTGCTACCATGACGAGTATTCTATCTTTTAACAACTTGCCTCCGTTACAATTTTCACCCGTAAATTTTAAAGTTCTGTCCGGCATTAATCTGTAAAAAAGACCAGTTTCATCTAAATTAAAAATTTTATTTACAAAAAACATTGTCTTCATGGATTGAATCATACAGACGTCAACGAGTTTATTATAGAACTTTAATCGACGGACAAGGATTTACCGGCTATTTTTCCCGCCATAACGCTATGTCTAACTTAAAGAAGACTTATCCAGCTTGTAGAATAATTGAAGTTAAGGATACCAAATCGAGAAGTAAAAACATTTTATATGTATTTCCATGTTTCTTGAAATTTTAAACTACTAAATTAACGCTTGATTAAACATTTTCTTGTTGTTATTTTTGAAGATTCTTGAATCTTTAAACTTTCGAATTGAACATTTCTTTAATGTGGTTATTGTTTTTATAAATCATTGACTTTGTCAAATAACTACTCCTAAATTTCTTTGCGAGAGATGAGTCTAATTCTCTATTTTCATATCTCCATATAATTGCACTTTTCTTTTTAATAGTAAATGCTTTACCGCATTGAGATGTCATTTTGATCAGAAATAACTAGCTTGTCTCTCATAGAAAAACTTAAATAAATGAAGATAATTCTTCTATTTATCTTGATGCATACGCATTTTATTTTTGCAAAGGAAATAGAAATTATGACATAGAAAATAAGAAAGAAATCATGTTATAGATATGTATTTTAACGCATCTGTATGATCACTACATATAATTTTGTTATCTTATATGATATTTTAAATAGAGACAAAAAGAAAATTCTATCACCTCTTTGATGCATTTATTTATATAAAGCATAAATTAATTATTATTAATGTTTTGTTGTTTATTTTGTAATACCATTCTTATCTATCATGAGCCATTTCCTAAGAACATTAAAAAACAAAAAAAAAACGTAAAATATTTACGCTAATAACAACAACTTAAATATGAAAATATAACATACTTGTAATCTTCTTCTATTCCTGCTTTTTCAAGGACTTTTATTCAATGGAAACTTTTGTCCAGTTCAAAGTTCATACTGCGTTTCTTATAACTGCATACATGAATTTACCTTCAATTATTTAGACATCTTCCCTAAAACAAATAAGTAGTATTTATTAACATCTCTTTCGAGTTAACAAAACGCAGTATCTAAAAGCAATAATCTATCAAAATACTAATAATGAATATTAATTATTATTATAATTGAATAATAAAATATTATTGAAATAATTAGAATCTAAATCTACAAGGGAGAATAAAAATAAGTAAAATCCAGAATCATGTAAGAAAGGTATTCGGAATAACAAAAATACAAAATTTATAGAAAATAAGAGATCCAAGTAATATACATTAAAAAAACCAATATTTAGAATTTTTATGCGTAAGTTGGATTAAGAATCATAATAAATAGGAAAAATATTGAGCATTTATAATTGATCAGAGGAGCAGAATAAAGACCCAGTTAACACAAAACGTTAATATGACGTTAATATGACGTTAATATGACGTTAATATGACATTAATATGACGTCATGTTTGAAAAATGACCTAAATCGAACGTCATATTAACGTTTTGTGTTAACTGAAGAGGTAATGAAGTCCTTAAATAATAAGTGGAAAGCTAAGCAGTGTACAAGACTTGTTTGTGACCCAAAAATAGAGGCGAAGAAAAAGTATTAAATGCATGATAAAAATACAGTGGAAACCGTTTATTGTGATTCCACCTATATTGATCAACCGCTTAATATGAAGTAATTACTCTGCAAAGTTGGGTTTCCATGTAAAATTCTTTATAACAAAGTTAGATATTATGACCTCGCTTATAGGGACATGTCCCTTATTATAACCTGTTTTTAAGAGATCATGTCTAGTTGTAGTGCCTGACATGATTTCTAAAACATACGCCTGGTTTCGTGTTCTCCTTATCCGTTACACTGCGACGACATTTAGTGCATGTGTAGCACGTTGCTCGATCTTGTATCGATTCTCAGTGATGAGTTGATAGTTAAAAGTTACGCATTGTTAGTGATTCGTGTATAAAATAACATCTCAACATTGTAAACCATTATCTATCGAAAGAAAAAGGTGCAATTATATGGAGATTAAAAAATAAAGAATAAAACTCATCGCTCATCGACAATATCAATGATTTTTAGAAAGAATAAGCAAATTAAAGAAATGTTCAATTCGACAGTTTAAAGATTCAAGAATCTTCAAAAATAACAACAGGAAAATGTTTAATCAAGCATTAATTTAGTAGTTTAAAATTTCAAGAAACATGGAAATACATATAAAATGTTTTTACTTCTCGATTTGGTATCCTTAACTTCAATTATTCTACAAGCTGGATAAGTCTTCTTTAAGTTAGACATAGCGTTATGGCGGGAAAAATTGCCGGTAAATCCTTGTCCGTCGATTAAAGTTCTATAATAAACTCGTTGACGTCTGTATGATTCAATCTATGAAGACAATGTTTTTTGTAAATAAAATTTTTAATTTAGATGAAACTGGTCTTTTTTACAGATTAATGCCGGACAGAACTTTAAAATTTACGGGTGAAAATTGTAACGGAGGCAAGTTGTTAAAAGATAGAATACTCGTCATGGTAGCAGCACTAGGAATGTAGCACAACTATGTTTTGACATTTATAGCACTCTTCTTACATCTGAGGAACCCACAGATAAAAATATTGTAGAGTATATTACAGCTAATAAGCAACACGATAGTGATGAGGAGGAGAAATTTAAAGAAGAATCATTACCTACCGCAGAAGAGGCTTTAAAAGCTGCCTACTCTTTTTAACAATTTGTTTATAGCTATTTTGAAAATGATAATTTGATCAGAAGACTTTCTTCTTTACACAATCGTGTTAGATACTGTTATTTTAATCTAAAGAAAAAACAAAAGCAAAGAAAAATTATCGATTTCTTATGTAAAAAAATGAAAAAATATACAATATACATATGTTAAATTTTTATTTTTTTAATATGCTGTTTTTCTTTCTATTAAACTAAATACATATGTACCTAACAAAAACAGGAAGTTGTTTATTTTCTAAGAATATGCTGTGTATGACGTCTGGTTCGTAAAACGTGTTTGTCACTACCCTTTGATGTCATTATAAATGGATTCCACTGTATTTCTATTATTTGTAATCGATACTATGTCGTCTACTTTTTCAGCAAGATGTATAGTCAATTTCTTTTATACTAGGATCATACTTACTTTCTGTAAAAAGAATCATACAATTATAAAGTCATTATTAATATTATTAATAAATATTATATGAATAAACAATTATGATAAAGTAATTAAAAAGAACCTTTTAAACTATTATAATAAATGTAAAAACTGAGAAACTTTATAGCATATTAAACACATTTTTTATGAAACTTACCATTATATTTAAAAAACTTAACTTCATTATACATAGCTAACAATGTTTGCTTAAATTACTTAAATCTAAATAATAAATCGTCTTTATAATATGCAAACAAAAATAAAACAGTAACACACAAAAAAATTCACTTATTATGCTAGTTTTATTCTATCTTACTCAGAAAGAAAGATTACGTCTGTATACTTTTTTTTCCTTTATTCACTTATTAAATTTATTTATAGCGTAAATCTTAATTGTAAGTATTATTACTACATACATATATATACAAATAATTTAAATAAACATACCTTTGCTATTCAATAAATAATTTATGGAAGAACTTGTAATTTAATGAAAAACTTTTAAATTTTTGACAGCTATGGTAACGGTGCTGGATCCTTGAAATTGCGCTAACTAGTGTTTTAAAGTACAAAATTAATAGACTTGATTTAATAACATGATTTTAAATCTATGTTAAAAGAATTAATTTATTAACGGCAAGTTTAAATAAATCTTAAAAGTAATATAAAATATTTATTTTTAACTTATAAAAAATTATTTACTTTATCTTTTACCAAGTTCTGACTCCAATTATTTCATGTTATTGCAGTTGCATCCTATTCATATTATATGTTTAGTAAACAAGCAAATGGAAGGATGTAGGAAATAGGCTTGTTAGTCCAATTGCACTAAGATGTGTTTTATGCGCAATCCGAGAAATGTGTGCTTTTTGCATGCAGAATCAAAATGTGAAAAAAACCGAAAAAATCGTGTTTTTCCGTAAATCATGGCTTATATCTTAGAAACTAATAGTTTTTGGTAAACATTTTAAAAGGAATAATTTGTTCCTTATGAAATTTTCTTTATAGTGAAATAAGTACGTAATTCAAAATTGCAATAGTTTACTTGCAAAAGACGGTCGCGTAAAAAAACAAAGTGGAAACGAATTTTTTTTACGTAATGTTTTTCAATAGTTAACAATTATATATTTTCATAAAATTTATGAACAAGAAACATTACTTTATTAACAATGAGTACGTTCAATTTTGTTTTTGTAAGTTCAATAGTTTTCGCAAAAAGCATAAGTTAATTAAAAAAAAATTTTTTTTTTGGTCAATCGTACCACGAGAAGCGTTAATCTCACATCGTTCCTGATTTTTTTATAAATTGTAAGAGAGCAAAAGAACAATATGTATATTTCACTTTTTATTAATATTATTTAATACGGCCAGGGGAATTTTTTAAAGAAAACCACAAATTGCGGTATTTGTTAATTAGGCTCGCCAATGATCGTTTAATAAATTTTTTGAAATTCTGAAAAAACGAAAATAAAGGTCTTTGTTAAACGCAACTTTTGACTCAAAATTTGTAATGTTTTCATCTGAAGATTGTAAGTGACGTAGCTTTAAAGTTTTATAGTGACAGTATTATAGGTACAGCCATTTTGTTTGTAGTGATCTATAGTGTTAATCGTCTACTTTTACCCTGTAGAATATTAATAAAAAATTACTCTAACTTCATATAGAAAATCATTGTCGAAATCTTACTGACCGAGCGGAAAAGAGTCGAGCATGGCCGATCACGGTTGTGCGCGGAGCGGGAGGGAACGATCGCGGCGGTACGAGACCCGCTTGCAACGTAGCAAACTTGCCAATTAAGTAATGTTCATAAATTTCATAAAAATATATTAATGTTAACTATTAAAAAATATTTCATATAAAATGCGTTTCCAGAGCTTTGTTTTTTTACGCGACCGTCTTTTGCAAGTAAACTATTGCAATTTTGAATTACGTACTCATTTCACTATAAAGAAAATTTCATAAGGAACAAATTATTCCTTGTAAAATGTTTACCAAAAACTATTAGTTTCTAAGATATAAGCCATGATTTACGGAAAAACACGATTTTTTTCGTTTTTTTTTCACATTTTGATTCTGCATGCAAAAAGCACACATTTCTCGGATTACACATCTTAATGTAGACCACAATCTGGATCTTTTAAAATATTTTTTAGTGTCTTAAGTGCAACATCCATATTGAGCCCAAAATCAGTCTAGATTGACTGGACTATGTGCTGAATGAGCTATATGAAAGGATCGAATGATCAAAGGTCGTACTGATTTGTCGATTCACGATACAGATGATATTGCATATACGCTAAAGAACTTTTATTACCACTGTGTGGGTGCTAGTTCGTTGCCAACTGACTGAACGTTTAATACAGGCACTATAAGCGCAGTTTTTTACAGGTGGCGTTCCGACGGATGGTACCGTTGGCGCTCTGACAGGCGGTGGTGCAAAGATCGCATTTGATTGGGCAGCAGTTCCACCAATAGGCAGCCGCGACATCCTGGAAACGTCCAGCATGCTGGACAAGCAGCAGAGGATATATATACCGGGTTGTTTAAAATTCCGCCCACGGTTTTCGAAAAGGTGTAAAGAGAGAGTAGAGGCTGTAAGAAAATAAAGGGTTTGGTTAAAAAAAAATACACGTGTACCTTTTACAAAGATTCTATATTCAACGTTGTCGAATATAAAGTTGCAATTTTATTACACGAGGTGTTATTTATTCCTTAGAACAGTCGACGTAGAAACCTATATTTTTCCTTAAATATTACCCTGTTCCTAGAGCATGCTATATACGTAGTACGCAAGAGACAAGACGGTGAGCCTTTAGCGAAAACCTGTCTCAGAATAAATAACTGCATTCTTCTCCGAGATTAGCGGAATCGCTGAACCGCTACATATGTTTTTTAAAACTTTGCCAATTAAAAAATATAGAAGACCCAAATCTTTTTATAATTAAAGGCAGAAAAAAAAAACTTGTATAAAGTAATATCACACAGATAGTAAAAAGCTTTCACTGTTCCAATGCTGTGATTTCTGCATATCCTGCAAAATTCTGTAGTTTTTAGGTTTTTTTTTCGGTGTATGCTAAGATCCTCTATTTGCAAATTTATCTTTCGAAAGAAATACTATTAGAAGCGACCACATTTGCAGTCCCTCGTTAAGAAAAAACTGCTAAATAACAAGAACAATCGTTAGCTTTGATTTAGGATATATCTTTATATTCTATCACAAGAAATTCGCTCTGAGTTGTCTAAGATAGTAGGAAGCGCTTATCATACAAGTTCTGTAATTTCTGAAAATCCCCAAAAAATTTCGTAAATTCATGGCTTCATTCTCGGTGTAAGCTGAAAACTTTATTAGGTGTTGGATTTAATTCGTAGCGTTTTTTTATTAAAAAATAACGATTTATTTGAAATGGAAGTAAAAAATTACATTATTGAAAATAATGCCCATCGCTTGCCACTACTTTTTCCCATTTTTCAGGTAACTCTCGAATACCCCTTTGAAAAAACTCTTCGTCCTTGGAGGCAATCCATGAATCGATCCAATTTTGGCAATCCTTATAAGATGTTAATTTTTCCCCTGATAAACCATGAGCCATTGATCGAAACAGGTGGTAATCCGAAGGGGCAATATCCGGAAAATACAGCGGGTGGGTTAAGACTTCCCATTTCAATGTTTCCAAGTATGTTTTCACTGGTTTCGCCACGTGAGGTCGAGCATTGTCGTGCAGTAAAATAACTTTATCGTGCCTTTTGCTCCATTCCGGCCGTTTTTCCTTCAATGCACGACTCAAACGCATCAATTGTAACCGGTAGCGATTCCCAGTGATGGTTTCATTGGGTTTTAACAATTCATAATAAACTACACCTTGTTGATCCCACCAAATACAAAGGAGGAGCTTAGATCCATGAATATTGCGTTTTGCCACTGATGATGATGATTGTCCGTGCTTAACCCATGATTTTCTACGCTTAAGATTGTCATAATGTATCCACTTTTCATCACTAGTAACAATACGATGTAAAAAACTTGTTCTTTTGTGCCGTTCCCGCAAAAACACTTTATTTGGGATAAACGTCAACATATTGAAATAATAGTAACATGATGTTATTAACAATTAAAACATAATATTTGTCGTAAAAATAAAACCTTGTTAGAGCTGGTTTACCATAAACTTGTTTCTGAAAGTGAAAACAGAATACTTTAAAACTCATGTCATCTTTAGTATAACGCTACGAGTTAATTCCAACACCTAATAATTTTAAGATTCTTCTTTCTAAAAAAATACTTTTACAAGCGACTATATTTTTGGCTTCTCTTTAAGAAATAACTGCTGAATAGCATGTACAATCCTTATCTTTGATTTAAGATGTATCTTTATAATCTATCACAAGAAATTGGCTCTAGGTTGTTTTAGATAGTAGGAAGCATACACCGTTCAAGTGCTATGATTTATGCATATCCCAAGAAAATTCCGTAAATTCAAGACTTTTTTCTTGGTACAAGCTAAAAAGCCTTACTTGCAAACTCGTCTTTCTAAAGAAATACTCTTAGAAGCGACCATATTTGCAGCGCCTCGTTAAGAAAAAACTACTGAATAGCAGAAACAATCCTTAGCTTTGAATTAAGATGTATCTTTATAATCTATGACGAGAAATTCGCTCTGAGTTGTTTTAGATAGCAGGAAGGTCTTTCTGTTCAAGATCTTTCATTTCGGTATATCCCGAAAAAACTCCGAAGTTTATTGGCTTTTTTCTCGCTGTAAGCTAATAACCTTAATTTAAAAATTCTTCTTTTTAAAGAAATACTATTACAAGCGACCATATTTTCAAATCCTCGTCAAAAAACAACTGCTGAATAGCAGGAACAATCTTTAGCTTTGATTTAGGATGTATCTTTATAATCTATTAAAAGATATTCCCTTTGAGTTGTTTTAGGTAGTAGGAAGCGTTCATTGTTTAAGGGCAGTGATTTCTGCATATCTGAAAAAAATTTGGTAGTTTCTAGGCTTCTTTTTTGGTTTAAACTAAAATCCCCATTTTCAAATTTACTTTTTCTAAAGAAATACTCTTACAAGCGACCATATTTTTAGCGAGAATTTGGTATGGATATTTACGTTTTTACCATAGACACGCATTTAGCATAGAGACTTTTTAGGTTCCTTGTAATAAATAATTTCTATTATAAATTTTTTATTTGTGATTTAATATACTTCGATATGCACTTAGCAGCATAGTAACTGCATTTTTCAAACCGATTGTTTGCTTTCTTTTAGTCAGTCTGCATCCGTCTGTTGTGGATCCATCTTTTTGTAAAATTTGGCTTGCTCGTAAAATAAAGCTTTTTACAAAAATGCCTTTTTGATGCATAATAATGAAGCTTCTTACAAATAAATTACACCAATTGGAATAATATATTAGGTGGTTAACTTAGTTTCCGCCCAAAAAATACTAAGAAAAAGCATTTATTGTAAAGAATTTGTTCAAATTATTTCAATGAAAGTATTTTCCATTATTTTCAACAACTTTTTGCCATCGTTCTGGCAACTGGGCGATACCATCTCGATAAAACGATGTTTGTTTCGAAGCAATCCATTCGTCCACCCATTTTCGCACTTCTTCAACATTTCGGAAGCGTGTACCACTCAAGCCGTGCTGCATCGATCTGAATAAGTGGTAATCAGAAGGCGCTATGTTTGGTGAGTACGCTGGGTGAGGAAGAGTTTCCCAATCGAGCTGCGTCAGTGTTTCTTTGACGGTTTTTCCAGTATGTGGCCGAGCGTTATCGTGTTAGAGAATAACTTTGCGCCTGTTACTCGCTATTGCTGGTCTTTTTCGCAACAGCTCATCATTCAATTTGTTCAATTGACATTTGTAGACATCAGCAGTAACAGTTTCGTTTGGTTTCAGCAGTTCGTAGTATAGCACTCCTTGTTGATCCCACCAAATGCAAAGCATTACCTTATGACCGTGGATGTTCCGTTTTGGCTGCGATGTTGATGGTTGTCCTGGGTCTACCCATNCATCTAACATTTGCGGGCGGAAACTAAATTAACCTCCATAATATACCCCAAGAAATACGATCTGTTTAATATAAGGGAGTAATGAGTTTCCAACGTTCAGACACTGTGATTCTAGCATACCGCGAAAAAATTTTATTGTTTAGAGGTTTTTTTTTCGCAGTTTCCAAAATTCTTGATCTGAAAATTCTTCTTTTTGTAGAGAAAACCTTACAAATAACAAATTTTTCAGCGTCTTGTTTAAAAATTACTTCTTAATATTAAAAAAAAACTCTTAGTTTCAATTTAAAATATTTTTTAATAATATACCCCAAGAATTACAATTTTGGTAATTTATGAAACTAAGGAGTGTTCAACGTTCATATACTGTATTTCTACAAAACAACGAAAAAATTTCATAGTTTCGAGGCTTTGTTCTCGCTGTTGCCAAAATTCTTGTTATGAAAATTCTTCTTTCTGGAGAAAAAACATTACAAACAACAAAATTTTTAGCGCCTTGTTTAGAAATTTCTACTGAATAATAGGAAAAACCCTTTACTTCAATTCGAGATATCTCTTAATAATTTACGCCTAAAATTACGATCGGGGTAATCTTAGGGAATAATGAGTGTTCAACGTTCGGATACTGTGATTCTAGCATACCGCGAAAAAATTCTATTTTTTCGAGGCTTTTTTTTCGCTATTGCCAAAAATCTCGATATAAAAATTTTTCTTTCTAGAGAAAGAACCTTACAAACAACGAAATTTTTAGCGCCTTGTTTAGAAATTTCTACTGAATAATAGGAGAAACCCTTTACTTCAATTCGAGATATCTCTTAATAATTTACGCCTAAAATTACGATCAGGGTAATCTTAGGGAGTAATAAGTGTTCAACGTTCGGATACTGTACTTCTACAATACAACGAAAAAATTTCATAGTTTCGAGGCTTTTTTCTCGCTGTTGCCAAAATTCTCGATATGTAAATTCTTCTTTCTGGAGAAAGAACCTTACATACAACGAAATTTTTAGCAACTCTTTTAGAAANAGCGCCTTGTTTAGAAATTTCTACTGAATAATAGGAAAAACCCTTAGCTTCAATTTGAGATATTTTCTAATAATATACCCTAAGAATTACGATTTTGGTAATTTATGAGACTAAGGAGTGTTCAACGTTCAGATACTGTATTTCTACAATACAACGAAAAAATTTCATAGTTTCGAGGCTTTGTTCTCGCTGTTGCCAAAATTCTCGATATGAAAATTCTTCTTTCTGGAGAAAGAACCTTACATACAACGAAATTTTTAGCAACTCTTTTAGAAATTTCTACTGAATAATAGGAAAAACCTTTACCTTTAATTTGAGATATCTCTTTATAATTTACCCCCAAAATTACAAACTGGGTAATCTTAGGGAGTAATAAGTGTTCAACGTTCGGATAATGTGATTCTAGCATACCGCGAAAAAATTCTATTTTTTCGAGGCTTTTTTTTCGCTATTGCCAAAAATCTTGATATGAAAATTCTTTTTTCTGGAGAAAAAATCTGACAAACAACGAAATTTTTAGCGCTTCTTTTAAAAATTACTACTGAATAATAGGAAAAACCCTTAGCTTCAATTTGAGATATTTCCTAATAATTTACCCTATGAATTACGAACTGGATAATCTAAGGAAGTAATGAGTGTTCAACGTTCAGATACTGTGATTCTAGCATACCATGATAAAATTCCAAAATTTCGATGCAAATTTTTCGCTTTTGCTAAAATTCTCGGTATGAAAATTCTTCTTTTTGTAGAAAAAACCTTACAAATAACGAAATTTTTAGCGCCTCGTTTAGAAATTACTACTGAAAAGTTGGGAGAAGCTTCTTCTTCTTCTTCTTCTTCTCAGTTTAGGACATTGTCCTGTTTCTTCTCCAACTTTTATTCTTTTTGTATTTTTATACCTCCTGCGATGAGGAGGTCCAGCTTTCACACCATCGTTTGCAAGGTCTTCCCGGTAGCCTGCTCTAGTTTGGCTTCTGTGTTTGGGCTATCTTAGGCAGACGGTTGTTCTCCATTCTCGCAACGTGATCTCTCCATTTTCTCCTTGTTTGGCGGGCCCAGCACACTATATCTTGGACATTGCACTCTTTTCTTATATCTTCGTTGCGATGGCGGTCTAACAGTGTTTTGCCAGAGATGG
>JACGTP010000885.1:0-16338 GCA_023678845.1 Mischocyttarus mexicanus
GTGCATTTTTTGCTCCATTTCATACTTGACACAACCTAATAATTGATTTATATTATTGATATATATTTTAGTTTTAAAAAAAATTTATGTAACTAATTATCAGCATAAATAATTGTATATTGCAGGATCAATTTAAATAATAATAATAATAATAATAATGTTGAACTAATTCGAAGCGTGTGTTAATCCGATGATAATAAGATTATCTGTATCCAGAGTTAGTAATAATTTTATAATTTATTTATTAGGTTGAATAAAATTAAATAAATAATATAATAGAAAGGTATGATATATATTTTTGGTTAGTGGAAAAGAAAGTTTTGGATTTTCCCATTGAATTGTGGCTAAATATTCGACACTTTTTTTGCTCATATAAAGTTTAGATCATAAAATGATTTTTATGGTAAAGAAAGATATAAAAAAAAGAGAGAAAATAAATATATATACGTTTAATGAAGAATTCGATAGGTTGATTGAAACGATATTAACTGATGTGAGATACACCGATGTTGAGAAGAGGATGAACTTTCAAGCGTATAACGGTCAAGATCACCGCTTACTGGATATCCTTGAAATTTCACCGACAATATTTGCTTCGAAGAATTTTCAATATAACTTGCCATTTTACTAGCATTAAACTCACTCTCTCTCTTTTTTTTTTAAAAAAGGAACACCTGTTATTTTCCTTCAATGTTAGAATATTTTCAATATTTTATTTTTTATTTCCTACAATCTTTTTTTTCTTTTCTTTTTATTTCTTATAATAAACGATTAATCAAATGAAATTATTTACATTTCGATAAAGGATAATTATATATTTTGTATTTTCTTTTTCTGAGAACGTAAAGAGGAAAATAAGAAAAATTCTACTTCAACAGTTTTGATCTTTGAATAATATAATAATTTTTTATAATTCATTTTTGCATGATGTGAGATAAATTAATTTATTAGAATATATATAAAACTATATTTTCTTTCATGAATGAATAGAATAAATTCAATGAAACAGAATAATTAAGAATTTTCTTAAAAGAGTAGAATCCTTCTTAGGAAAGTGTTGAAATATTTTTGGTTTATTTTTACAAATAAGTTTTATGTTTAAATATATATATATATATTGTAATATAAATGTTGGGTACAAGTAACAAGTATATTACAATCATATATTTTAACTGATACCAATGATTTAGGTAAATAGAATAAGATAGAATGAAAAAAAGAGATGAGGAACAAACTTTGATTTGAAAGTTAAACGTTAGAAGGATAGGAAGAAAATATCGAACGTGTCTGTCTGACTGACTGACTGTCTGTCTGTGTGTCGATAGGGGAATTTGAAATTTTTCCATTAATCTTCGATGAACATACGGAAGTATCGTACACAGAAGAAAGGTGACGTAGCATAGTGAACCGTTAGAGATGGATCGATTCGATTAAAAATAGATTTTCCCAGGTTCGCTGTTATAGTAGGTTTTATTCGGTGAAATGCTTTGAAAAATGACGTCCTATATATTCTATATTTGTAATTATTGACGTTGTAAAAGTGACGTAAATGAACGAGATGTGACGTATTAAAATATAGTGTATATATATTTATAAAAATCCTTCACGTGGTTAAGAATGTTTAGATTTTCAATGAAACTTTTCCCTGAGTGTGTGTATGGTGTGTATCGTACGTATGGTGTGTATGGTGTGTATTCTGGGTGTGTATGGTGTGTATGGTGTGTATGATGTGTATGCTGGGTGTGTATGGTGTGTATGGTGTGTATGCAGTGTATGCTGGGTGTGAATGGTGTGTATGCTGTGTATGCTGTGTGTGCTGGGTGTGTATGGTGTGAATGGTGTGAATGGTTTGTATGCTGGGTGTGTATGGTGCGTATGATGTGTATGCTGGGTGTGCATGGTGTGAATGGTGTGAATGGTGTGTATGCTGGGTGTGTATGGTGCGTATGCTGGATGTGTATGGTGCGTATGGTGTGTATGCTGGGTATGTATGGTGTGTATGGTGTGTATGGTGTGTATGCTGGGTATGTATGGTGTGAATGGTGTGTATGCTGGATGTGTATGGTGTGCATGCTGGGTGTGTATGGTGCGTATGGTATGTGTGTGTGTGTGTGTGTGTGTGTGTGGCTGTGTGCGCATATAATTTTTATTGAAAGAAACAGAAACAATAGATTGCAAAATAATATTTTGTTCTGTAATAAAATGTAATATTTCATCTATTAGAATAAAAATGATCATTATTGAGATATTTATTTATGTACTAGATTGTCCTATAAGTTTCTTCTATTTTCTTAATTAATTGTTTATACTCAATATTGAATATTTAATATTATTTTATTAATATTAAATACCATAGTATATTGTTAAGTAAAATAATATTAAATACAATACAAAAGAAATATTTCATATTAAAAAATAATGAAGAAACTTATGGGACAACTCAATATTTATATTCTTTTATATAAATTTAAATTTTATTTTCCTAATTATTATGTATGCATGTATGTGTGTGTGTTCGTACGATACGATTTTTCTCGAAATCAAAAATTGATTAATAAAAACTTTACAGATCGAGTGAAAAAGAAGAAATACTTTTTTCTTTTTATATCTTTTTTTTTTTTGCATTTAAATGTGCGTTGTGCGAATTCACACGGAGTTTCCGCGTGTTTACGCTCCACTAAATTTAGATAATATTAATTTACTATTTGGATCTGTTCCATAATATTTCAAAGCGTCTGTGCCGGAATAATAAAACGTTTATAATTAGACAAAATTTGTCTCCTGCTAGTCTGCCCCTTTCGAAGGTGATTCGTGGAACTCGTGATTTTTCTTTACTTTTTTTATATTTTTTTTTATTTTTCCTCCCTCCTATCCCCGAAACCTATATTTCATTTCGATTCAAGAAAAATATCATTTCAAGCGCGATAAAACAAATTGTCAATTTTTTCTTTCACGTGATCGCGTATTTTTTCTACTCTCCTTCTTCTTTCATTCTTTTTTTTTTTTTTTTGTTAAATCAACACGAATAATGATTTATAACTATTTTACCAACTCGGTTTCATCCGTTTCAATTTTTTATTCCAGCGTGCCACTTTGTATCGGGGACTTTGAAAAAACGTAATTTCTTTTGACGAGTTTCAAACGTTAAACTAGAATTTTGTTTTGTTTATAACCGTGACACAAAGAAAGAAAAACAACAAAAATTTTTCCAAAGATCAACAACGATTTGAGGGGGATTAAGCGGAATTTCAATTGACGAAAGAAACATAACTAATTTGTTTTCGTTGGTTTTCGTAATCGTCGAAAGAACGATTAAGCTAAAAAATAGTCACGTCAAGAGAGATCTGCGTTATCTCTTTATCTTGTTTGTGTGCATGCATAAATATATTATAATATTATTTGTGTCGTTAAAAATTAGTCAAAATAATTTGCCATAAATGGCGATACACGTATTTTTCTGTAAATAGATAACATAATATACTTGTTTCTAAAATAGGAACAGAAGTACATTTTAGTTTCATACAGAATTTAAAATATCTCTTATGGTCTTTTCTCTTTTTATTTTTAAAAATATTTTTTCAAAGTTTACCTACACTAATTTCCATGTTATTTGAAATGTAAAATTTTCGATAAAGATTTTGAAACGCGTCATTGTTTTTTTGTATACATTATTTTTGTATACATCATTTTTCTACAGATCATCATATTTTATTTATTTCTAACTAAAACTACAGAGATTATTTTTGGACTTAATAACTGATCCCAGGGGGTATATAATAAATGTGTTTAGCAGTGTATGTTGAATATTAGGAGTGTAAGTTGAAGTTTGCCGGTTTTTTCGTTAAAAAAAACACATAATTTTTAGGGGAATCTCAAAATATTTTTATTCAAAGTATTGACCATTTGATTCTACACATTTCGTCCATCTTTCAGGCAAATTATGGATACCATTCCAAAAAAACTTTTTCTCTTTCGAGGAAAACCATTCGACGAGCCATTTTTCAACTTCTTCAAAATTGACGAAGTGCTGCTCTGCAAGTGAGTGCCCCATCGATGCGAAAAGGTGGAAGTCGGACGGGGCGAGGTCTGGAGAGTACGGCGGGTGCGATAATATTTCCCAATTAAGTGTTTTTAATGTGTCTTTCACGGATCTAGCGGTATGAGACGGCGCGTTGTCATGTTGCAAAATAACTTTGCCATGTCTTCGGGCCCATTCCGGTCGTTTTTCGATCAACGCATGATTCAAATTGATCATTTGTTGTCGATAGCGATCCGTATTTACCGTTTCACCAGGTTTTAATAGTTCGTGGTACACCACACCATCCTGGTCCCACCAAACACAGAGCATTGTCTTACGGCCAAAGCGATTGCGCTTTGCAGTGGATGGGGCGGCTTCACCAGGTGATCTTTTTCGTTTCGGGTTCTCAAAATAAATCCATTTCTCGTCACCCGTGACAATCCGATGCAAAAAAGACTTCTTTTCGAACCGTTGAAGCAGCATTTCACAAATGGTTTTTCGATGTTCCATTTGCCTGTCGTTCAATGCGTGTGGCACCCATTTTCCATACTTCTGGATTTTTCCCATGGCTTTTAAACGTTGGCAAATTGCTACTCGGGACACGTTAAGTTTTTCTGCCAATATTTCTTGTGATTGGGTTGGGTCTTCATCCAACAACACCTGCAAATCCTCGTCTTCAAACTTTTTCGCTGCACCAGGATGTTCATTGTCTTTCAAATCGAAATCTCCACTTTTAAATTGACGAAACCATGTCTCACATGTTCTAATCACTGGAGCATATTCACCATAAGTTTCTACTAGCAAACGATGTGCTTCAGCTGCTTTTTTCTTTTGATGAAATAAGAAAAGCAACGAATGCCGCAAATGCTCTTTATTTGGAACGAAACTCGACATATTCATTGATATAAATGACTATGACGCTATTATTTTGACAGAATGAGACTTAGGTGTTTTTGGAGGTTAATGTCAATAGAAAACAATCGTGTATATAACAAATCATAGAAATGCCTACATCCTGCTAACGACATCTTACTGTAAAAACCGGCAAACTTCAACTTACACTAGTATATACTAATATACCAGTATATTACATAGTATATAGTAATATATAGTAATATATAGTAATATATAGATATATATAGTAATATATAGTAATATATAGTAATATATAGTAATAGTGTAGTATATACACATCATACATATAAATGCCATGCGTACACACATTTAAACCATGCATTGAAAGAATAAAAGTTTCGTATTTCGCTGTAACATTACTCAGACAGAGAAACGCGCGCGTCACAGTAATATTTTCTTTAAACATTCTGCTAAAGGACACGACACGAGTAATTGCCGTTTAAGCTGAGTAATTATTAAATGCCTGTGACCAAACAACTCGTTGTTGAATGCGAAATCGCTTCTTTTTCTATTCCTTTTTCTTTTTTTTTTTTTCTTTCTTCTAGATAAAGAACAAGAAGGAAGGAAGTAAGGAAAAGAATAAAAAAAGGAAAGAAAGAAATAACAAAGATTTGAAATATACCGAAGATCCATTTCAAATAAAAGATAAAATATATTGGGGATGGTGGAGGGCGTGGGGTAGGGGCGAGGGGACGGGGTTGTTACACGGTGGTGAAAAATTGAGTATTTAAAAAAACACATGCATAGATCTTTTAACCTGTCAGTTCACCTAAATATTTTCTGATGGGTTACCAATGAGAAGAAAAAGAGAAAGGATAAAGCAAACGAAAAAAGATAGAATAGGATGAAAAGCATATGGCGCGTGTCGTCCATCGTTTCCCATTGGTTGGTTGGGACTGTATAAAAGTCACGTGTTCCCTTCCTTCACTTTACGTATTGGCTAAGAAGCAGCTGGCGGTAAACTAATGTTGATTGTCATATAAGCGAGAGGTTAATCGTTGATTGAACTATGCCGGTTTATGTTGATATCAGAAAATGATAAGATTCAGGGCTTATATTCTAGGACAATTTTCATTTGAGGTTACCAACCTAATTGATCAGTTTATTTCTTTTTTTTCAATTTTTTTTTTTCAATTGATTCATACGTTTAATATTATTCTTCTTTTTATTGACGTTTCGATAAAAAATTATTTCTGTTCAACGTAATAAAAATAATAATAATAATAATAATAATAATAATAATAAAAAAGATATATTTTATTAAAATTAATCTTCCTCTTTTAAATATCGTTTATTGTTGACTTTTTATTAGATTATTTCTAAATATCTATTTTTGTATCGGTGTGTTATATACAGCGATATGCATTTCTAATGCACAAATATTTATTTGTGGTGACATTTAAATCAACGTACGAATTTTTTTCTTTTTTACCGCCAATTGTTTGATTGATATTTATTATCATTGATGGATAACCAAATAATTAGATATTGTTATTTTATTATCGACGGTGATTATTATCATTTAACATTTTAATGATAAGTTACCGACAGTGTAAAAAAGGGGTTTCCACATTACGACGATGGATATGTTACCGACATTATCTACACCGTTGATTTTAGTCACGTTACCGACAAGAATGATTGATTTATCACAGCTTACTCATCTTTAAATAGTTCCTCGTACTTTTGTGTGTACGTGTGTCCTTTAAACTATTCGAGAAAAATAAATCTTTCATATTTTCATTTTAAAATATAAACTAGAAATGAACGAATGAATGTATGAATAAATGTAATAATTAAAAAAAATTAATGTGTTATTCTTTGAAAATGATATTTTAATGTATTAGATTGTCAAGTATGAAATGGAGCAAATATTCAATTCAATTGTGTGCATTTTTTGCTCCATTTCATACTTGACAATCTAATATTTGGTTCTCCCATAAGTTTGACCATTAGTTTTCAGTATAAAATATTTTTCTTCTATTATTTTACTTAACAATATAGAATTTTATTTCTACTATACCTCGTTCATAATAACTATGGTATTTAATATTAGTAAAATAATATAAAATATAAAATATAAAATATTAAGTATAAAATGTAAATACGTTCATAATAATTATGGTATTTAATATTAGTAAAATAATATAAAATATAAAATATTAACACTTTGCCGACCGGCAGTCGATTAATCGACTTTTGTTCCCAGGGCTTACTGACCGGCAGTCGATTAATCGACTCATAACACCGAACCGGTTTCTCGGACGATCTGCGGCTGAGTGAGTGGCCAGTAAGAAGAGCATAATAACTATGGTATTTAATATTAGTAAAATAATATAAAATATAAAATATTAAGTATAGAATGTAAATTAAAGAAAAAAAAGTAAGAAATTTTTGGGACGATCTAATATTTTTGATTAATAATTATAATATTAATAATAATTATTAGGAACAATTATTTAAAGCTTTTCTTCAAGTTAATTTTCTCTTTAGCAAACAAAAGATATTTCTAATACGTATTAGGGTAATTTCCTAAGAGGAAATAAACGAAGACAAATTCGAGTGATTTCATCTCCGAGAGTTAAACAACGTAAGTAACATAACTACACTTACATCATACCATTATCTCGAGAACATAATCAATCCGATTAACGCTGATGTGAAACGCAGTATTATAAGGATGTAGCGAATATACGAATGATATAAGAGAGACAACGAAACTGTAACATCAAAATCATTGACTAAAGATCAATGATAAATCTTTCCTTCTTTACTAAAAAAAAATAATCAGATATTGCAAGTAAAGAAAAACACGGATTACAGGTTTCAAGAATTTCGAAGTAAACAAAGAGGGCAATACCTTTTATGGTAAGAAAAGGAAGAAAAAGAAAAAGAAGGTTTGATTTCTCTTTTCAATGTGACAGAAAAACAAAACTGTTGCTTAAAAAAATCTCCAATTTTGATGATAATTTAAATAACACGTGTATTGAAAAAATAATCACCGTGTTCTCCAAAAAAGAAAGAAACAATAATAATAATAATAATAATAATAACAAAAATCAATTGTGCTGGACACAAGCTCTATAGTCCGCCACTTCCTAAACCCGACCTCACTCACACTCTAAAATACTCTGAATACCACAAACACGGTCACGTTTACACAGACACAGAATATCCCTAACTCGCATTTAACGCAAAACCACCCTGACTCTCATCAAAGCATAACTGAACCAGAGTACTTGGTCTAAACCCGTACCTGGTTCTTAAAATCCGACCCAAAGTCGAGTTAAAGTAAGGATCTTTTGATAAAATAATAATAATAATAATAATAACTTTTTCTTTTTCTACAAGATTTTTTCCTTATGTAACTGCAATGGTATAGAAAATAAAATAAAATAAAATATTAGGTGTTGGAATTAACTCGTAGCGTTATACTAAAGATGACATGAGTTTTAAAGTATTCTGTTTTCACCTTCAGAAACAAATTTATCGTAAACCAGCTCTAACAAGGTTTTATTTTAACGACAAATATTATGTTTTAATTGTTAATAACATCATGTTACTATTATTTCAATATGTTGAGGTTTATCCCAAATAAAGTGTTTTTGCGGGAACGGCACAAAAGAACAAGTTTTTTACATCGTATTGTTACTAGTGATTAAAAGTGGATACATTATGACAATCCTAAGCGTAGAAAATCATGGGTTAAGCCCGGACAACCATCATCATCAGTGGCAAAACGCAATATTCATGGATCTAAGCTCCTCCTTTGTATTTGGTGGGATCAACAAGGTGTAGTTTATTATGAATTGTTAAAACCCAATGAAACCATCACTGGGGATCGTTACCGGTTACAATAGATGCGTTTGAGTCGTGCATTGAAGGAAAAACGGCCAGAATGGAGCAAAAGGCACGATAAAGTTATTTTACTGCACGACAATGCTCGACCTCACGTGGCGAAACGCAAGTGAAAACATACCTGGAAACATTGAAAAGGGAAGTCTTAACCCACCCGCTGTATTCTCCGAATACTGCCCCTTCGGATTATTACCTGTTTCGATCAATGGCTCATGGTTTATCCGGGGAAAAATTAACATCTTACGAGGATTGCCACAATTGGATCGATTCATGGATTGCCTCCAAGGACGAAGAGTTTTTTCAAAGGGGTATTCGACAGTTACCTGAAAAATGGGAAAAAGTAGTGGCAAGCGATGGGCAGTATTTTCAATAATGTAATTTTTTACTTTCATTTCAAATAAATCGTTATTTTTTCATAAAAAAACGCTACGAATTAAATCCAACACCTAATAAAATAAAATAAGAGTAAAACAATAATTACACCGACAGTAATGTGTATTGAATTACCTGGAATATGTTTTCTGTCGATTAATAAATATATATTTCTTGTTATTGGATAAATAATAAACCAAATAGGCATGTAATAAAATATACAACGTAATTATAATCTCAGTGAAGATAAAAAAAATTCTCTTCCAGTGTTTAATACTCCCCTTACCCACCCAACTTTCCACAGATTTTTACTGGCAAGAAACGAACCTTGATAATGGGAAGTAATATTGTTTTGAAAAAAATAAGAAAAAATTAAGAAAAAATGAAGAAAAAATTAAGAAAAATAAAAAAATAGTAAAAGTAAGATGATAAATGTTTGCTTTGGGTAATGAAACGTATCTATCGTTGGATTATGGGTATTAATGTTTCCAGCATCAATTGCCATTCACTCAGAACTGGACCAGTTGACCCTGTACCGAATATACACATTGTAAGAGTATAATACTCGTTTACATTTTTGTTTCACTTCTTGCATTCTCCTATTCAAACGAACAAAACATGAAACTATTTTTTTAATTTATATTTCCTATATATTTCTTTCTATTTTCTTCAATAATTTCTTACTCATTCTTCTAATATTCCAAAAAAAAAGATTGTTCTTCTCTCATCGCTTTTCCCTCTATTTTCCTTCTATTTTTTTTTTCCTTTCTTTTTGTTCACTTCTTTCTTGTATTAGCAGCAAAATTATGCGATCGAAGATGTTAATCGGTAACAAGTTTTTCTAGGAAAAAAAAAATAGAAAAAAAAATTTTTCTATGAATACGTAAGGTGTAACGAGAACGTTTCTGAAAATGAAATAGTAAAATCGTATGTAATTTACATAACCGACAGTAATCGTTTATTATTGAAATGAATTTCAACGAAGGACGGATTGGATCATTAACTATTTTTTCTATCTATATATATATATACGTGTATATATACTTAATTCTTCTATGTATAAACATGTTGAATGGATTAAAAAGTGTTAAATTTAAATTTACGATTGTCCAAAAATAACCTAGCTGTATAAACACATTTTTTTCTGAAATAATATTTATATTTAATTTAAATAAAATAAATAAATAAATAAATAAATAAATCTAATATTATATGAATATTGATAATTATTTAATTGTGTTAATTATTTTTCTATTAGATTATCTATTAAAGATGTATTATAAATTCAAAAATAACCTGACTGTATAAACATATTTTGTTCTACAATTATATTTATATTAACTTTAAATAAATAAATAAATAAATAAATAAATCTAATATTATATGAATATTGATAATTATTTAATTGTGTTAATTATTTTTCTATTAGATTACCTATTAAAGATGTATTATAAATGCAAAAATAATCTGACTGTATAAACATATTTTGTTCTACAATTATATTTATATTTACTGTAAATAAATAACTATAATATTTTATTATCTGTGAATGTCGATAATTATTTAATTATGCTAATATTTTACTATTAGATTACCTATTAAAGATGTATTATAAATGCAAAAATAATCTGACTGTATAAACATATTTTGCTCTACAATTATATTTATATTTACTGTAAATAAATAAATAAATAAATAAATAAATAAATCTAATATTATATGAATATTGATAATTATTTAACTATGCTAATAATTTTTCTATTAGAAGATAATCTATTAAAGATGTATTATAAATGCAAAAATAATCTGACTGTATAAACATATTTTGTTCTACAATTATATTTATATTTACTGTAAATAAATAAATAAATAAATAAATAAATCTAATATTATATGAATATTGATAATTATTTAATTGTGTTAATTATTTTTCTATTAGATTACCTATTAAAGATGTATTATAAATGCAAAAATAATCTGACTGTATAAACATATTTTGATCTACAATTATATTTACATTTACTGTAAATAAATGAAATTTATTATATGTGAATGTCGATAATTATTTAATTATACTAATAATTTTACTATTAGATTACCTATTAAAAATGTATTATAAATGAAAATACTTTATATACAATTAACGTATATCTACCATTAATAAATAAATAATTAAATAAATAAATAAATAGATAAATAAATGAATCAAAATAAATACATATATTATTTTATAAATAATTATTTAAGCCACATTAATAATAATATTATCGAAAAAGAGAAAATCGATGAAAATAAAAGATGTTTGCTCTCTCCCTGATTCTAAACACGAACACACACACACACACACACCAATGTGTTATACACACATAGATCTAATACATACAGATCCAATATATACATTTATGCATCCGAATGGATGGATGACGCTTTCGCTAGAGAAATGAGCTGATATAAACGGGTTAAAATCATACTACTCACTCACCGGTCTCATTTTCGTGTCCTTGAGTACCATCATCTCTCACATCATCCGTGGAAAGTGCTGAAATCAAAGATAATAAATAAATCTATAGTTTATTCCTATTTACCATATTCTTCTATCTCTCTCTACATAATATATTTATTTAACAAAGAAGAAAGCAACCAACCAAACAAACGAAACAAACAAATAAACAAACAAACAAACAAACAGATCTGTCTATACGTGTGTGCATAAGAGGAATAAAGCGAGAGTAATTATTAAAGTGCAAGACACGTTACGAACTCACGTGTCCTCGAAACAACTGATCACGGCCTTCACGTTTGATGGACGAATATTAAACCATGATGGAGCTTTACGATTACTACCACGCTCCTCCAACATTTTTTTTTTATGTGTATAAATATATATGTATATATATGTATACGTTTACATATATATACATACGAAAGTAGATAAAATTTTTTTTTTTACATATATTATAATGATATTGAGTCGGTGGAAAAGAAATGTCGGACTTTCCCATTTGATTGTGGAAAAAAATCCGACATTTCTTTTCCACCAACCAAATAGAATATTAGATGTTGTAAAAAAATAAAAGGCATTGTTTTAAGCTTGAAATTAACATAAAAATAATGAATTTGTTTCTATTACACCTAATATAATATGTATTGGAATAATATTTTATAATATTTTACACTATCTTATTTTTTAAATTATATGTATTTAATATGTCGATGTTAAATTGTATAAAATATTGTCTGTTAAATTGTATAAACCGTAAATTATATCTTTAGAAATAGAAATTATATCTTTAGAAACCGCCGAATAGGCGGTTTTTGGGAAAACATATAAATAGAATTTGATTATATACTAAACTGTATTCTGTTAGTTGTGTTATTTGGATTTAACCTACGGATCAAATTGCAATTTCATGTATTAACTACACGTTTCGTATAAATTCACATATTATCTAGTTAAGTATATAATTATCTGCATTCTTTCGTAATAAAAAAATGAGGTTCGTAATAAAAACTACAATTATGGTTATTTCCAGGGTTTAGTGTCAGTCGTTTCACGAATTAACAGATTTACCAAAAAGTATCACTTTTTATTATACATATATACATATATATATATATATATATATACATATATATCGATAAATATTTAATTATGTTAATAATTTTTCTATTAGAAGATAATCTATTAAAAATGTAATATAAATGCAAAAATTACCTGACTGTATAAACATATTTTGTTCTACAATTATATTTATATTTACTGTAAATAAATAAATATATAATATTTTATTATATATATAATATATAATAATAATATAATATAATAATATATATAATATAATAATATAATAATATATATAATATATAATATATAATATATAATATATAATATATAATATATAATATAAATAAATATATATATATATAATGTATATATGTATATAATGTATATATGTATATAATGTATATATGTATATAATTTTAATATAAAAATAATTGACTTTTAAATAAATGAAATAAAATAATCTAAATATTTGATACCACTGTAATTGATTATATTTTCATTGTAATTGGGTCTGTAAGAAATTTCATAGAAAATAAATACGAAACATTTAAAAGAAATTTGAAACAAATGTTAAAGAATATTAATATTTAAGTAGCCTTCGAAAAAAAAAGAACTGATAAGAGTTAAAATATGTATAAACAATAATAGTCATCAGACTATTTTGTTCATACCATTCGGTTATTGTTTACGTAAACGCATATATGTCCCACATCTCTTGATGCATGTAATAAATATAGCTACTAATTACTCAACTCTTTAAAAACAAAAAATAAAGAAGTACTATTTTATCGTGTACATCATCTAATGAAATTTTCTATCTCTTATAGGAGAGTACTATTAAACAGATAAATTCTTGTTTACTTTCTTTAATTAACTTCGTATTATCATCTAACAGATAATAACTCATTTTTAAACCTTTTTTTTTCTTTATTAAAAAATAATAATTTTTTCTATTTAGATACTGATCGTTTAAACTATTTGCATTAATTCTTCAATATTTTGTTGTTTTTTTTTTCTTTAAATTATTATTTAATCTTTTTAGTACCTTTTTAAATATTATTATTTTAATGACTTTGAAATATGATAAAATATGAAAAAGATTTATGGTAAAAACAATTTTTTATAATATATAAAAAATAATATATAAAAAGTAATATATAAAAAATAATATATAAAAAATTATATATAAAAAATAATATATAAAAAGTAATATATAAAAAATAATATATAAAAAATAATATATAAAAAGTAATATATAAAAAGTAATATATAAAGAGTAATATATAAAATATATAAAAAATAATATATAAAAATTAATTCCAAAAATGTAAGATAATTATAAGTGAAATAATGATAAGACATTGTAAAAAATTTTGTACGTTGTGCAATAAAAACCTGATTATATATATAAAAATTAATATATAAAATATATAAAACATAATATATAAAAAGTAATATATAAAAAGTAATATATAAAATATATAAAAAA
Source organism: Mischocyttarus mexicanus (assembly GCA_023678845.1). NCBI lineage: Eukaryota > Metazoa > Arthropoda > Insecta > Hymenoptera > Vespidae > Mischocyttarus > Mischocyttarus mexicanus. The sequence goes on from JACGTP010000885.1 coordinate 14,218, forward strand.
TAATATATAAAAATTAATATATAAAATATATAAAAAATAATATATAAAAAGTAATATATAAAATATACAAAAATTAATATATAAAAATTAATATATAAAATATATAAAAAATAATATATTTCATCAAATGTATGAGAAAGCATTATTAAAGCTAGGAATTAAACAAGTTGACAAGGAAATAAGATGAAAAATAAGTATAAAATAAAAGAAGACAAAATATAAAATAAAATAAAATAAAATAAAATAAAATGTAATATCTGTTTATGTTAAGGCCAACCTATTATCTACATCATTTTGTCATTATCAGGTGACACATAACCAGTGAGGAAATAAGCTGCGAATTTGATATATGTATATATATATATTGCAATTATTCGCCGAAAAACATATTGCTTATATATATTATTCACAATCAATATATTTAATCTTATCAATCTATTCGATCCCAACATGACGTAGATGATCATTCCTTTCTTATTAATATTTTTATTATTATTTTTGTTATTTTCTTTCTCTCTCTCTCTCTCTCTCTTTCTTCCTTTTTATATTTTTTGTGATTTTTTTGGGCAGAAATGTATAGAAAGAAAGAAAAAAAATAAAATATCAGCGTCAGGTTCGTCCAAGCAAGTTTACCTTGAAAAGAACTACGCCATAATGGGTCAGCAGTAAGTAAATACACGTTCTCTGTTTTCCATCTATGGTCGTATTGAGAATGATCCCGGAACAGATACTCTCGCCTGTGTTGTGTATACGTTCAATAATTCAATAAATTTTCTTCCTTTTAATCTTTTTTTTTTCTGTCTTGTCTCTTTCTTGTGTGTTCTAATAACGTGAGTGACTGACTTCTTTATAAGAAATCAAAATTTGATAGAAAACAAAAAAAAAGATAAGATATGGTAATACAGGATCTATCAATCATTCTTGTAAATTTTATCAACTTCAAAGAATATAAAACAGTTTCATAATATTTGTCAGTGTTTATTTTTTATGTATATATATAAAAAAAAGTAATTTAAAAGTATAAAAAATGAAATACATTAAAGAATAATTTTAAAATATATATATAATTATTATTTAAATATATATATTTAATTATTTATTTATTTAATTATTTTATATATATAAAATAATTTATTTTTAAATATATTCCATATACAACATAGAAGAAAAATATATCAAGCTTGTCAATAACTGCATTAATTTTTTTTTTTTATAGTAAAATTATTAATAATTTTTTGATAAAATATGAAAATACTGAAAGTCAAATTTTTGAATTGAATTTAAATACAATGAAGAACCAAGAAAAAGAATAATCAGATTTTGTTGGAATAATATAGAAAATATAGATGATTAGTATATGAAAAATAATATGATAATAGAAACATAATTTAACATTGACGACTGTAAATACAGACACTGTCAACGTGTGTTTGTGGTTTTTTCTTATATGGTTTCGTTACTGTTCTATGTTAGCGAATGAAAAAACATTAATGAATATTTTTTTATATTTTTTTTACGATCTACGAAATTACAAATACCCTGTAATAATAATTTCAATTTCAAAATTGATCAAAACAAAGAAGAACAAATCAAGTAGAACTAACGTATCCGTGTTATTTAGATTATTTCGAAACTAATGCAAAGTCATATGTAAAATAGTTTTGGGCGAGGATGGATGAAAAAGATTTTGCTAAAAAAAAAAAAAGAAAGAAAAGATTGAAGGACATATTTAATAGTGTATTCCAGATGGAAGTATGAATGAGTAAAATAAACGAAAACGTTCCACGTGGATTGAGAATCGAACTTATCTCACTCAATACGTATAAGAAGAGAAAGCCATTTCTCTTTAACGGAATATGAACGTAAATGGTTGTGTGCACACATGTACATGCTTGTGTATTTATATATATATACATATAAACATTAAAAATATTTCATAGAAACATCTCAAATGATGTTTAATGTATTCACACAATACTACCAAAGAATTTATATACATTTATGTACATGAATATTAAAAATATTAGATAGAAACATGTAAGATGATGTTAAATGTATTAACACAACTATTCAAAAATGTATATGCATATAAACATTATAAATATTACATAGAAACATGTC
>JACGTP010000887.1:0-16317 GCA_023678845.1 Mischocyttarus mexicanus
GCGAAGATTCTTCCGGTCAAAATTAAGCAGTTTCGGAACAAACTGCGCTGACACAAGTCTGTGAACATATGTTCACATTTTTTCCCAATAACATTTTTAGTTTGTGTGTGAAAACCATAAAGATTAGAAGTGTTTTGTGTGTTTGGTAATTTTCTGTTGTCTAAATTCAATTGTTTGTATTTTATATTAGAAATAATTGTTGATAATTCGGACATTACTGTTATATTAAATAATATTATTTATACAAATGAGGAAATAATTAATAAATATTTTAGAATGACAACCGTTATATCATTTTAATTAGATCGTTAAACTACCAAGCTACCCAAACGATCGATAAATAATAAATTAAAATATACGATACCTCTCTCCGAAGAAAATTTCACAACAATTTCCGCATATTATTCGATCAATGGTGAAAGCAATGCTTCAACTATCATCGTTGCAAACTTTCTAATTTAAGAATTTTACTCTAATTTTACCGATCTGAACATTTTGTTGCTAAATGAATAAAATCTTTAAAAAAAAAGGAAAAAAAGGAAGAGGAGCTTCGAGCAAGTTTCACGTTCGAAGATGTTATTGCTTTATTTGACCAATGGCGGAAAAGAAAAATCAATAAACTGAATGAATACTACTATGAAAAGACTTGTGAACCGATGGGAAACGAAGCGAACCTAAAACGAAGCAAAGCGAGGCAACATCAATCATCGAGTGTTTGCACCATGGAAGCTCGCATTACTCTAGGAATTTCTAACGTTGTTGAAGAACGTACAGCGAAGCTTGATTTTCTCAAATCGCTTCGAAGAACGAACGAACGAAAGAACGAAAGAACTTTTAGTAAATGTTGAACGACGTTCGGTGTTTGCGTGTACATCATCTTCTCATTCTTTTAAGAATTTCATGGAAAATGAAAAGTTTCATCTTAGCTAAAGATGATTGACTTGAAACATTTTCTATTTTCTTCTTAGTTATTTACCAAGTTTATATTTTTTTTTAATAATTTCTTTCCTCTCTTTTGAACTTTTAAACAGAACTAAGACTCTTCAAATAAATAAAACTCTTTTTGTACCGTAAAATGATGATGATGATGATGATGATGATGATGATGATGATGATGATGAAGTTGATATATTAAATTTAAACAGAGAATGAATTTTTGTTAGTTTAAAAGACATAAGCAAGCAAGCAAGACAAGCAAGCAAACAAGTAAGCAAGCAAGCAAGCCGTTAGACGTTAAATGCCATGGTCGACGTCCTCGACTTTCACGGATTAGCAAGGTGCTTCAAAGGCGATGTTTCCAAGAACAATGGGCACCGGATTAACGGGCTTCGGTGCAGGGCATCTCCTGGCTCCTCGTGTTAGGAACCGACGAAGCATTGTAGAGTGATTAACGCGACACCATCGCTTCCATGCTTCGTTCGCACGTTTACCTAACCTTCGAGGCATGAGATACTACACAAGCAGGTGTGTCTATGGTAATGGTGTCATCAATTTTATCTAAATAATCAAAACTTGTATCATTGAAGATATCATTTTATTGTCTTTGTAAATATATCTCTACAAATTGTATTACAAATTGTATTTTATTTAGTTGCAGAAAGATTTATGATTTAGGATATAACCTAGTTAACATAAAACGTTAATATGACGTTCGATTTACGTCATATTAACATCATATTAACGTCTTGTGTTAACTGGGTAAATAATAATAAATAATAATGAATAATATTTGCATGCATTTTAAAAGTAACATTAAACGTGGATTAAATTAATAACGAAACAATGTTATGCAATTGTAAGTTTCTCTTTGGTGAACTGATAGTTGGAAAAATTAAGGAACTTGTACGATACTCAAATGTAAAATATGAAATGGTCTTGTTCATGGGTTTTTCTATAAAAAAAATACGATGAAACTTTGTCCAAAGTAGAATATTACGAATTTATTTGTCCTTGAATTTTCATTGAAATTTACGTTTAGAGAAAACCGAACGTATCCTATGGTGTTTGTTGAGCATTAAAATACACTCGACGGGGCTTCCCGTTAAAATGTCTCATGGTAACAGTTACAAACACAGTGTTGTATGTATAGACATACACACACATATCTACCTCTTCCCCATCTTTCTCATCGATCGTTTAGGGGGCGTGTAAAAGTACCGATAGCCCTTCGTTGAGATTGCTTTGAAAGTTGAAACTTCGTTCCATCAGTCTAAATACGATCTTCTTCTTCTTCTTCTTCTTCTTCTTATTTCTCTTTGATTAAACACAAACTGTTGATAAAAAATATATCCACTTTGATTGAATTCTATTGCAAATTAATTTAAGTATGTGTTGGATATAAATGATGAGATATTTCTTTGAAAAAGTAAATAACAGGAATTATTTCAAATATATTTTACAAAAATTCAAGTAACTGCTGGTGTTCCACAGGGTTCTCATCTTGGGTTCTCAGACTTTTCAGAACTCTAAATTTCTTCAAGCTAATAATCTAAAAATCTTTAAATGTATTAACAGTCCTAATAGTGTTTATCTTTTGCAAGATGATTTTAATAGACTTTATTATTGGTGTCTCTGTAATAAACTATCTTAATTTATTTATCAATTAGCCTTGTTCAAAAACAATATTATTAAACAACAGCATGATTTTGTTTCTGGGAAGACAACTATAACCAATTTAAGGATGTACTACAACTTTCTTACTGCTAGTATTGAAAAAGAATTTTAAGTTGACACTGTATATACGGCTTTTAGTAAAGCTTTTGACTCTTTTGCTTATTCTATACTACTTTATAAGCTTCATTTGCTTGGTTTGAATGACTGTGCTCATTCATGACTCACCAGTTTCATTTATCATGCAGATCTGAAATTGTTAAATTTAAGAACTCATTTTGTAAAGAAATTTAAGTAACTTCAGGTGTTTCATAGAGTTCTTATCTTGGACCTCTTCTTTTTATTTTTTTTGGTAATGATATTTCTTATATTTTTCCAAATTATCAATTTCTTCTTTAAGTTAATGATCTAAAGATTTTTAAATGTATTAACAGCCCCAATAGTATTTATCTTTTGCAAAATGATCTTAACAGACTTTACTATTGGTGTCTGTAATAAATGATCTCTTAATTTATCTAAATATGATGTTGTTCACTTTAATCCTAAGAAACATTTTCAAATCTATGAATATTTTATTAATTCTTATAAATTATCTTCACTAGACTTACATTAGTGATCTTGGCATTATTTTTTCTTCTAATCTTTCTTTTAAAATTGCATTATAATAATATTATCTCTCCTAGTTTCTGTACTCTTGGACTCATCTTTAGAATGTCTAAGCATTTTAATAATACAAATACATTAAAAATTCTTCATCGTCAATCTGGTTCAGCCAGTTTTGGAATAAGGTAGTGTTGTTTGGTTCTTCGTTTAACATTACCCGATAGTTATGACATTAAAAAAGTTCAACATAAATTTAGAAGTGCTGTCAAACATAGTGGATTTCCCCTATGCCTTTCAACTGTCAAAACTATGATTCTATTCTCGAGCTTATGCATTTATCCACGTTGAGTAATAGAAGAATCATTTCAGATAATATTTTATTTAGCAAAATTTCTGAAAATCTTATTAATAGTCGATTATCATATCTCTGAATGTTCCAATTAATAACTTAAGCTGTAATGAATTATTGTATATCGAACTTCATTGCACCTCTAATGGATACTCCAGTTCTTTTAATAAAATGTTTTTCCATGTTAATCTTTACTGTCATCATTTTGATATCTCCTCTCAATCAATTGTTACTAAAATATTCTTTAACGTATATTATAGTCTTTATTTTGTATCATGTCATGATCTCTTATAAACGTATTTTCTTTATTCGACTTTGTACTAATTGATTTGTCCCCTAAATAAAATAAAATAAAATGAAATGTATTTAATTTCACTAAGTTTATTTACCAGATACGAAACTGAGTATGCTATATATTTGTAAATATAATTAAACAAGTATAATATTCAGATATATATAACTTAAGTAAAGCTGTGCGTTTGTTACCGAAATATAAACTACCCTAGAGTTGTGGGTAACGCATTCATTATCGTTGCCCTTCGAAATACGAACTTTTCTGCCGCTTAACCGCTATCTACAACGTGCAACTATTACGAATTCTACCTAGTTGCAATACGTCGGCTGTATAAATCACCCAAAATTGATATGCCATCATTGTGTTGGCCATCCAACATGGGGAAAATAGATCAATATTATCCGATACACGGGTTCAGACAAGATGTACGAGAATTTTATAATTTTTCATGTTACGAAATTTTATATCCTACCTAAATTGTGATATATTACATATTATTTTATACAATTATTATATTACATTGAACAATAATAATTCTAAATATGAATCAGAAGTTATGGTAATTAGAGATGATATTCGAGAATTTTACGATTATACAATTTCTATCCCAAAACGATGTATTTGTTATTTTACATTTTTCTTTTTTTAAATATTATATTACACGATGATACGAGAAAATACGTATGAAAAATACTTCAAGATGTTATTTTATTTTATTCTATTTTATGAGATATTATTAATTAATACTAAAAAATATAATACACCCAGTTAACACAAAACGTTAATATGACGTTCAATTTACGTCATTTTTCAATGTTAACTAGTCATTTTTCAAAAATGACGTAAATCGAACGTCATATTAACGTTTTGTGTTAACCGGGCAATTTATAAGAGGTTAGGTCATATAATGCAGAATAAAAATTATAACATTTAACATTATGCACAAAATATTTTATAGAGTTTAATGAAACAGATAACTTATAAGAATTAATTAAATAATTGTCGATATTTTTCTTACGATTAAAATTAACTATATATGGCATTTAAATCAATTGAGAAATTATTTATTTTAGAGATATACCAATCATAAAGTCTGTTAAAATTCTTTTTGCAAAAGATAAAATATTTATTTAAATATTATTTAATATTATATTAGGTTGTCAAGTATGAAATGGAGCAAAAAATGCACGTAATTGAATTGAAATTTGCTCCATTTCATACTTGACAGCCTAATATATAAAATATTTTATTTATATTTAATATTAAATATATTATATTTATATTATATATACATTTTCAAACAACCTGTATATATAAATATAGAGGATAATTTATTGTTTATCACAGATAATTTTAAAATTATGGTAATTTCAATTATATTCATACAGATTTAGGATAGAACCATTTACTCGTACTTGCACACGTCATTTGAAATTCTTTAGCTGAATACCAATGACGTAGATTCTACGTACCCTAATAGTATTGTTCCATTGTACCTAAACTTTATTAACGCAGTCCTAACTTCGTAAAATATTCAATTTCAATTGTTCATTTGTTCCTTTACAATCTCGTTTGATTATTCATTCTTTATTTGAGCTACATTTCACCCCTTTACTTTTTAAAAATTCTAACATATCTTCTTTTAACGTACAATTAATTTATATTTCATATCATAAATAATTCTATAACAAATACATTGATAATTGTTTAAATAAAAATATCTTTGAGTAGAAAAAAAATTGTACGATTTTCAATAAATGTAGAATCTAAATCGTCAGAGGAACACTTTGTTTGAAAAAAAATTGTTAGCAGACTACCTCTGACTACAGACATTATACAGTCTTCATTCTCGAGTTAATACCTTGTAAAAAAAAAAAAAAAAATCTCGTTAACCGTTTGGTTTAAGATCAACGTACATCGATATTTGTTGTTCTTTTACATAACATTTAATATTATCTTCGATTTAAAAACGAACATACAATTTCTAATTCTATTTAAAGGAAAATATAAGAGTTGGTCTTGAAAATTAACCTAACCTATTCAAGTGTATAAAAAACAAACCAGAAAGAAAAAAATTGACACGTCATCGTTTAACCTCCTTCGAAACCATTCAACTTTAATATCTAACGATTTTTTATTAGACGCATAACTTAAAAGAGTTATTCAAGGCATATAAGTCTGGTGAATCACCACGTATACACGTACACGTGTATTTACTTGTGTATGTGGTTTGTACAACTTACGAAACTTAATGGAAGAGTCTTTTAATTCATAGTATTAAAGAAATTAGGTGCAAGTAAAATTGTCTCGCGTTGATCAGACGATTAAGATTTTGAAAAAGATTGGTAAACGAAGAGAGTGCAATGAGAAGAGAAAGAAAAAAAAATAAATAAACATAAAGAAGAATATAAAAATTGAATGAATGATTTTAAAAGCAAGTCGATTGAAAATCACGGTTGAAGAAGTTCTTCTCGGTAGAAGGAGAAGAGATTTTTTGTGAATCGTACGAATGCTCTTCTTCTTGGTGCTAATGAAGGTGTCGACTGAAGAAATGAAGAACGAATTTAAAGAGAAGAGGAAACGGAAACGATGCTGGAAAAATGGGAACGTGAAAAAGAAGAAGGGTGATGGTAGTGGTGGTGGTGGTAGTGGTGGTGGGGTTTGGGTGAGAGAAAAAATGGGTGGAGAGGGGTGGTAGGAAGAGGGTGAGGATGAGAGTGCAGTGTGACAATCGTGCATTCTAAGCGAATGAAAAACGTCCGTCGTCTACGTCGACGTTGCACGACGACTATGCTTTAATCGGATTTACTCGCAATCAGTACTTTGTGTATTTTTCAAATCAACTTACACGAATGCGAATCATAACGAGGAGAGGAACGTATATACGGTTGCTTTCACCTTTAGTACCCTCCTCTCCCTTTTTACTGTATCCTTTTTCCACCTCCACCACCTTTTCCACCTTTTCCACCTTTTCCACCTTCTCCTCTTCCTCCTCGTTCACTGCTCGTCACACCTGTCGTGCATTTTCCCTTTATATTTCTTTCTTTTATTTATTTTTTGTATATTTTTTGTCTCCTCTATTCGTCGATACTACAGAACGAACGAGATTGATGTAAAAATTTGGAAAATTACCATAACGGGATTTGTGTTTTGTATTTATTTGTTTAAAGAGAAAATCTTTTTATTCTGTTGTTTATTTTTTGTTTATTTTATTTTATATAATTCTATATTTAGTAAATAATTAATTTTACGATTTTTGATACGTGATCATAATTATGGATTCGTATGTACTCTAATTCTATAATTTCCAATTCCGTGTGAAACGTCCAATTACCATAATGGGATTCGTGTTTTGTGTTTATCTGTTTAACGAGAAAATCTTTTCATTTTGTTTTGTTTTTTTTTGTAATTAGTATTTTATTTTATGGAATTCTACGTTAAGAAAATAAATAACTTTTCGATTTTGATACGTGATAATAATTTATTCGTACTCCAATATTTTATGTTTCCCATTCTGTGTGAAATGTCAAAGATTACTTATTATTATTACAAAGTTTGATGAAAATTCAATTCGAATTCGGAAATCCAATTCAGGGGATAGAAAATTTATTTTAATCGTATAATATATTCAAACGATCTCGTATTTATTTTTGTATAAGTATAATTGAACGAACTAACTATTGGAGAATATTTCAAGAAGGATAGAGTCTAACGTCAGATCCATAATATCGATAAAGTATGTACGAGTATGATTATAAAATGAGAGTAAAGGAAAAATGTTCTTCTTCTTCTTCTTCTTAGTTTAGGACGTTGTCCTGTTTTTTCTCCAACTACTGTCCAGCTCTCGTGCCATTGTTTTGGTGGTCTCCCCAGTACTCTACTCGTGTTCAGCTTTTGGGTTAGTGCAATGTTAGGTAACCGGTTTGTTCTCCATTCTTGCAACACGATCTCGCCTAACCTCTTCTTCTTTGTCAAACCCATCGAACTATGTCCTGGATGTTGCATTCTCTCCTGACGTCATCGTTGCACTGCTAGTCAAACAGTGTTTTATCTGTGACGGTTCGTAGGGTCTTCGTTTCCGTGTTCCTCAGCAGTCCTCTTGGTAGCTGCATTTTTTCGGCTCTTATTTCGATAGCGTATGACATTATTGGTCTTACGCTAGTTTTGTAGATACGAGTCGTGCAGTTTATGCTCGTATGTTTGTTACGTCAGATTATGTCTCTTAGGTCAGCCAGATACCATTGCTGCTTTCCTCGTTTGTGCCTTTACTTCCTCTATGAGGTTTTTTCAGCTGGTAATGTCGACTCCTAGGTAACAGAACTTCATTACTGTTGTTGTTAAAAATGACAGTAGAATGTTCTTGTAAAAAAAAAAAACATCTTAAAACTATAAAAATCATTCTCGGGATAAGAATATTTTTTCTACGAATCATCCTTGCTACTCTTGTCGAACTTACGATGTAAAAACTATTGAGGAAATAATCGATCAATCAAAAAAAAGGTACTTTCTGCCTCTTTCTTTCTTTCTATGGTGTAACTGTTGCATCCTAATGAGTGAGATAGAAGAAAAGTATATGCATTAGCTCGTTTCCTGTAAGAAGAACATTTTCAGAGAATCCTTTTTGATAAATGTCCCTTGTTGAAGCTTTTATTACAAGACTGTCGTGCCAAAATGTAGAAACTAGGAGAAATAACTTTATGAAACTGATACTAGGGTAACAACTATGACTAATGTTTTCTTTTCTTATCCTTGGGACGTCCTGCCACGATTTTCCATATTATTTTTTCGCAGTAATACAACTAAACCACGAGTGATACTATTTCCAATAGTTTATGCAAAAGACAGATCAACCAAATTCTATTAGTTATTATTAAAATTAATAACAACAATCCCTAATAGTTTAAATAAAAGATTTATTAAACAATATTAGTAACTTGAGTAAAAGAATATTAAATCGAATTGATGAATAAATATATAAAAGAGAATATAAGATTTCTTTTAATAATCGAGATTAACTGTCGGCAAGAGTATCACTCGCAAGTGAAAGTGGAAACATAAATTATCAGCCTTCAAAAACACTTCTTAGAAATCATCGTCGTGGCGACACATGCCCTCTCTTATGACCATATCCGTTAGCATAAATAAGAAATAGAATCAGAGTCCAAGTTATGAACCTAAAAGAATGAAGAGCGTTGAAACTAAAAGTAAAAGCACGTATGTTTAAAATAAGAGGCAAGACGTTAAGTGTCCGGTATCCACCAGCGTTCTTCGTTCTTACAAAGGAACCCTTGCAAGAAGCTAGAATTTTCGGGAACATAGGCACCAATGCACCTCAGATTACAACTACGTATAGACCAGAAAATTTTGACGCGTGTCTAACAGACGTGCTTGCGCCCTTGCAGCGTTAGCATTTACCTTGCGATTGATTGGAAATGTAAACACTGGGAACGAATCCCATAGATGTATTAGAAATGTAGGTGTAATGCTAGGCCGAAAATACCGACCGAGGGAAGCTTGGGTTAGCTGACGTCATAGAGTGGGACCTACGTCATCCCTTCCTAAGATGAGATAAAAACCTAAATAAGCGGGGAGCTAATATGCACTCGGGTTGGAAGTTGTTACTCTTTTCTTGTTGTTCGTGCTGGTGCTAGCTTTGTCATATTCATTCTGGGGGATGGGGTTTACTTTCTGTCTCTTTGTTTTGTGAGTATTCTTAATTGATTGTTATCAAAACCATTTACGGATTAATTGTCACTATCGTCTTTATTGTAAGTACTCAAAGTAAGTACTTAAACTTCCAGCTCAATTGCTTTCCAATTGCTATCCTGTTTTCCTACTTCCTTTCTAGTACACGTTAGATTCACCTAATTTGTCATTTTTACTGTCGTTTACTATTCAGAAAGACGAACCTGCTTGGTCCTGGCTAAACTCGGTGAATGCAGTGTGGTCACAACAGGCTTGGCTTTACTACTTTAATTCATTTGTCAGTTAAACGTCTTTAAGCTTTATTTCTTTATTTGTTTTTTTTTTATTACATGAAAGCTTCGTAATTTTTGTGGAATATTACCTTGACGCAATGAAACGAGTAAGGAATAAAAAAGAAAAGAAAAAGAAGAAAGATTCTTCATGCTTAACGAAGGTACTACATCAGTGGAATGTAAATGACGAGAAGATTGGTTCGACGTTTTGAGAGTTACCCTTGGGAAATTAACGAACCACTGGTCTTCCCTTTCCTTCCCTTCCTTCTCCTTTCCTTTCCTTTCCTTTCCTTCTCTCTCTTTCTCTTGCTCTTTCTCGTTGTCGTCAATGCCAATTTACACTGAGCAAAGTCAGAATACGCGAACGGAAGAAAGAAGACCTTGGAAAATATATGATTCCAAGGTCTTGGAAATGTTCCAATTTTATTTTTGTTTATTTAAATATTATTTTTTTTATTGCATAAAGAATTTTATGAAATTTTCTTATAATTCTTTTGAAACTATTTTATTAGAAAAATTTGTATTATTTCTTTTCATATGTAAAATAATATTCATGTGTATGTTATAATGAATAATATTGTTATTATTGTTAACTAAATAGATGAAATTAACGATAAGATTCATACTGAAATTAGAGAAAGGAAATTGGTGAATTTGTTGCAATTATTCGATAATAAAAGTTTTGTGGGAATAGTATGAGGAATGATTTATTGGATTGTACGAAAACCGAGCAAGGAGATTACAAAGAGTCGAGAGTCCAAAGGCAACCCTTCACCAAATCAAACTACGATCTTACGAAGGCAGGTCACGATTTATCGTCGTTCCCAGTGACAGAACCTCGTTATCCTTCCATCAGCTTCTAAAGTGTGAATGCAAGAAAGATGGATAAAATAAATCTAATCGAATGAATGAATGAACGAACGAATGAATGAAAAATATTATTCAAAATTTAAGAAAATAAATAAGACAATAATTATTGTTAAAATACTTCGTTAAATCTGATTTTTTCTTTAAAAAAAAGAAACCACACCTGTTTTCTTTCTGGTTTTAGTTTTCATTTTCGGTTACTGCAAAAATATATAAAAACGAAAAGAAAAAGGAGTTGGACCACCATCAGGGGTTGGGGGTTGGGATTTACGAGCTGCGGGAATCGCATGGGTGAAAATTTCAAGCGACGCAAACTTACGTGACCTCTTCTCTTCCTGTTCGTCATCCTTCCTACTTTCTCTCACTTTACTCAAGATAGTCGAGTTACCTTAGTGGCGGATAGTAGGATGAAAAATGCTAGCAATCCTTTTGGTTCTTTCTGTCTCTCTTCTCTTTCTCTTTTTCTTCATCGTCGTAGTCATCGTCGTTGAAAAGAATAAAAAATAAGAAAAAAGGATAAAGGAATCTTTTCTATACCTGAACACTGATACTGGAAAATATTGACAAGATCATATGACTCAACGAAATCATACGTTTTTTTTTTTCTTTTGGAATCTTCAAGGTCATTAATTTCTTACTCAATTTACCAATGTTGTTTAATAAATCTTTTATTTCAACTATTAAGGATTGTTATTAATTTTGATATTAAAATCTGGTTGATCTGCTTTTAGCATAAATTACTAAATATTATTTTATTAGTCTTTTATATGAACTATTGGAAATAGTATCACTCGTGGTTTAGTTGTACTACTGCGAAAAAAAATATGAAAAATTGTTGAGGAACGTCACACGATTAAATAAATATGAAACTAATAATTTCTTTATTTTGTGTGTGTGTATGTGTGTGTGTGTGTGTGTAATTGTAAGAAGTTGAAAAAATAATATACATGTATATAATAAATATTAAAAGTATTGGTGTGGTTAATAGCATTAAATACCTTGGTAAACAGACACTCATTAAACAGCCGTTGCATCTCACTCGTCAAAGACTTAGCAAATATGTCTTTGAAACGGTAACGGTGGTAGTGGTGGTAGTGGTGGTAGTGGTGATGGTGGTGGAAGGTTTATAGTATATGGATGGTTCTACGAAGCTAGCTAGTCTCGGGTCAGAATTTCTGCAAGTTTCCTCGTCGTTTGCGATCTAGTTTCGAAGCTGGCGTAAATTGTTCAAATATTCTCCATCGATCTACAAGTTTTATTTACATTTACTCTCTCTCTCTCTCTCTCTCTTTCTCTCTTTCTCTTGCTTTCTTTTTCGTCTTTCATCAAAAAACGTTTAACAAAATGAATAACAGTAATTCAAGAATAAAGAATTTCTAGAAAAATAAAAACTAATAAAGCGAATAAAACATTTTTTTACAACACCGAAAAAATAATAAATTAATTAATTAAACTTATTTCTTTCTTGAATTTTTAAAAAGGATTTAGTTCTGGGTCTTTTTCGTAAGATGAAATTTTTTTTAAATTTAATTATTCAACTCTGTAAAGTTTAAAAAATATTTAATGTCGTATTAGTTTTATTTCCACCAATCTTTTGGAGAATCCAACTACACGTAACCCTCCTCTAACACGGTAAATAGATTCCTAAAAAATTCTATGTTGTGTGAAAACGTGTTGTATGAGACTCAGAGTCAGTACAAAAAGGCGGTTACTTAATAATAACAAATATTTATTTTTAATTCCACATAAACAACTAAATTTTTATTTAAAATATAAATGTATGTACTCTAATTAAATAAATTTTTTTCGTTGCCACTGCTCAGTCTAATCAACCGAGAACAATTTTTCGGTGAAATGATAAAGCTTTTACTTTCAGAACTTGTTTCTTCATTTAAAGTTCTTGCATCTTCTTTCCTCTTAAAAAAAACTGTAATTGTACTTTGCTTCCTGGTTCTTACCAGGTCATTGTAAATTTCTCGGTACGGAGCTAAACAGTTTTGCAGCACCCTTTTGAATTTTCGGCTTCTTTCAGTGGTAAGGTCTGCATGATCAGCCGACGCAGATTCTCCTTGGATTCTTATGCTGTGAATTGCAAACAGCTTTTTGAATTTTTCAAATCAACCTTTACTTGCCACAAAATCTGGATTGACAGAGGATTCTTCTTGTTCTTTAAGATGTTTGTAAATTTTTAGTGCTTTTTGTTTAACGATATTGCCATCTAATGGAATTCTTTTTTAACAGCAATCATCAATCCAAATGCTGGGTACCTTTTCCATTTTCTCAATTATTGGCACCCGGAGGCGAGCTGCACGTTTTGCGGATGTCAAAGATCCTGCAGCAACTGCGCTTCTTATTTCTTTTTCATTTTTCTTGATAGTCCTGACTGTTGCTTCATTCAAATTAAGGCTTTTTCCAATGTGAGATGCTTTTCCTTCTTTCAAAAGATGATCCAAGTTTTGTATCTTTACTTCTGAAGAAATAAATTACCTCTTGAACGTTGTTTCTTTATCTTTATCGGACATGGCTTGGGACTGAAGCTTGATGTCTTAAAGACGAAAAAGTTATTCTTTAACACACCGTGGCTTGACGCAGACTTCCAACCAGCAGCGTGAGACACTTTTGTTTTCAACCCACGGAGATGAAAAAAAAAAATTCTCGCAACACTGTATCTTTAAGACGGCAAGCCTCGTCGCGGTTGTAGAAGTACAGTGCTGTACAAAGGTTTTTGAAATTTTCTTATCGTGTTAGAGAGAAGCCGTGTTATAAGATGCCATGTAGTAAGAGAGCTACCTGTAAATGATATTAAAATAAATCTTAAAAGAACTACATAAAAATACGTAGAACTTATTTTCCAGACAATAAACGTTACAATGTTAAATTGCCTGATACAAGTACATTGTATTACACTCTCATAGGGGAATAGTAACGAGTCCAGTTAGAAGGAAAGATGAAAGGAGAAGGAGTTAGTTTTACGAAAGCTCCAACATGGTATTCTGAATCCTGCTGTTCGCACAGACCACCAAACTAGACGTGGATTGTTGAATAGCGAAACACATGGTCAGCACAGAACAGTGTTCTCAAATATAATATACACACATATACATATACATATACATCTATACATATATGTATTTAAATACATAGTTTCGTAGACTTGTATGCGCGTGCGTTAAGGACTTGGTCCTTTCCTCCAGTTCGGTTTCATAAACGAAATTCTCCCTTTCTAACCGAACTTTGTATTTAGTTCTCAAATACTAACGGGAACATTTGAAATATCAGGACGAGTTAGAGATGTGAGAGAGTTTGGAATGATATACATATATACCTTATGGTAACTATGTAAAGATAGAAAGAGAAAGATAGATGGATGAAGTAAAATTGAGAGAAGGACGAAAAGGGGGTGGATTTAGAAGGATGAGGAGGATGAGGAAAAGGATGAGGAGTATGAGGAGGAACGAGGTAGATGAAGGGTAGGTAGGTGGTGAGACGTAGAAGGTATAAGGGCGGTCGTATAAAGGAAAGCAACGAAAATCAATAGTTTCGTCTGAAAGGCGTACCTCTCGCGCTTCGCGTAAATTCGATCAATTTAAAAATACCACCACACTATACACAACTATCATCACATTTTCATAATACTAACTCGTAAACGCATCCAATTCACGTCATACTTTAACTTTCGTTATACTCCAAACAATACCAATGACCATTCACTTTCTTTACTCGATACCATTACTTCGTATCGTTTCATTTCAATCCGTTAGAATTATTATTTTAATAGTTTAATTAAAATTAAATTAGATATTAAAGAATTATTATTAAAATAATTCAACCCTTATTATTTGAACAGATTTAACAGCTGTTTTTCCTGGACCATGATTTTTGCACCAACATTTCTTTTCATCGCATTAAATAAATTGTTTTGTGTACCATTTATGGTACACGTGGCCTGTAGATCAAGTTTATTGTGTACCATTCGTGGTACACGTGGTGTAGAATATGTTAATTGTGATTCTAATATCGAAAACTATGATTCTTAGAAGAATAAAAAATGATTATCAACGAAACACAAAGATTCATTCAATCACAATTTAAAACCAAATACGCTGTCTTGTATAGCTGGAAGAGGAGGGGGTTTAAAGATATTATTAACCAGGTAGAAAATAATTTCAATGTACCATTATAGTTGTTTAGAACCCCAGTTGATTGTTAATAAATTAACTAGTTTACCGTAACACATACCAAAGTATTTAACTCATGTAACGTGTGGTTAGATTGGGAATAAAGTGAGATGTTAGATAGATTAAACCTATACTATAAATTTCGATAAACCCTCAAGAGAAGTTTGGATACTTGGATGAAAGTTCTCGATAATCGATTGTCACTGATACACACGTACACAAACTTACATGATTATCCGTTAGATCGAAAATCGACATACAAAGTAGCAACATTCAAAGAAGTGGTAAAGAAAGATAGCAAGAAGAAACGGAAAAGGAACAGGAAAAATAAGCAAGAGAAGAAGAAAAACTAGAAAAAGGAAGAGAAGGATATGGAAAAGGAGTTTGATTGTGGTAGTGGGGGATAAGAAAGTGTTAGAAAGATGGAGAATGAGAAGAAGAGATTGCAAAGTAGAAACATTTTTCATTTGTCATTCCATCGGTAATACATCTAAAGGGATGCTTGCTTCGTGGAAGGGTAGGGGGAAGGGTGGGTTTGAAAGGTAAGAACCCGAAAAAAAAACAGGAAAAAGGATAACGATAAAATAGGCTCGAGAAGAGATCGATCGAGGAAGAATTCTTTCTACTCTTCCTATTCGATGTCACCTCCCGTGAGACTTTAAGCACGTAAAGCTCCGTGCTTTTCTTCTAGCCTTCTCGATTACGAAAAACTTTTTACTTTTTTCTTTCCTCTTTTCCCCTTCTGCCTTTTCCCCCTTCGCCTTGGCCCTCTCGCCCACACCCACCAATGCCAGACGGTGTCTTTGGTTTCTCGAGGGATCTATCTCTGGTCGTTGGACTCCCAAAGACCTGGGGAGTTTTCTTCTTTTTTTTTTTCTTTCATTTCTTCCTTAGAACCTTTTTTTCTTTCTTTTAGTTTTATTCTCCCTTTTTTTCTTCCCAGTCTTTCTCTTTCTCATCCTTTAATACCCCGAAAAGCGTTCTTAATTGCGTTTTCCGTACTGCACCTTCTTCCACGTTTTCCACTACCACTCTTTAGCCATGCTTTCTTCTTCTTATTCCTTTTTCTTTGTCTATTTTCAAGTACTTTTCTAAAAGTACGTTTCTATATCTATCTATCTATTCTATTCTATTCTCTATTCTGTTCTATTCTCTATTCTCTATTCTCTATTCTCTATTCTATCCAGTTATCTATCTATCTCCTGTTATTCTCGTTCTGTCTTACCATCGTCCCCAAAGCCCATCTTCTCCTTTCCATTCTCCTTTATCGTCCTTCCGGAAAACTGGGAAACGCGTTTCGCGTAATTCCACGAAGCTTATTGTTCTTGGACAACGCGAATTCTACACCCGAGCAATTTTCTTTAACGTTTAAGCAGTGATCGTCTTGACGCCAAGGCTTTTCTTCTTCTTTCTCTTTTGTCTTCCTTTCTTTTCTAC